>RJWH01004676.1:36582-99748 GCA_004363575.1 Solenodon paradoxus
GAGAGAGAGAGAGAGAGAGAGAGAGAGAGAGAGAGAGAGAGAGAGAGAGAGAGAGAGAGAGAGAGAGAGAGAGAGAGAGAGAGAGAGAGAGAGAGAGAGAGAGAGAGAGAGAGAGAGAGAGAGAGAGAGAGAGAGAGAGAGAGAGAGAGAGAATATGTGTGTGTGTGAGTGAGAGAGAGAAAGAGAGGGGGGAGAGAGAGAGAAAGAGAGATACTGGGGAAGCCCCTCCACCAGGACAGGGTGATGGTCTTTCCCTCCTCGGTTCCCCACTCCCCAAGATCCCAGGCCGGGTGGGATCAGCTTACCTTGGACGTGTTTTGGGGTGGAAACTTCTATTAGCATCTCTTGAGCTGGGGAGGACCCAGAAAAGTTCGCCCCAATGTGCTGTCCTTGGAGGCCAGAGGTTCTGCCAACTACTACTCTGCCTGCTTCCGTGGGGTCCCTTCTGTGACCACCGTCTGGATCCACAGGTGGCTCAGATGTGGTCAAGGTTAATACCAGGCTCCCCTGGTTTCGAAGCATCTATTTAGAGCCTGTGGCTCTCTGACAGACACTGGATAGGACAGCAGATCGCAGGTCAGGAAGGAGTGGCTTCCTCGTGGGGAAGGTCAGTTGACAAAAATGCAATAAAGCTAGTGAGTGGTCTCCGGGAGGCTGAGGAGAGAGAGCCCTGCATGGCCGGGAAGAGCAGACAGTCGTCGGGGAGAAGGTCAGGAAAAGCTGTATACGGGTCCTTAGTCAATGGAAGTAACCTGGAGTTTCCCCTGGAAGACGTAAGCAGGGTCATCCAGCTCCAGGAAATGGCCAACACTTGGCGGGTGAGGGCACTTCAGGGACTGCATTCAGTAAGGCTGGTGCACAGGCCACAAAGAATGTTCCAGTAAGGTGAGCAGAGCTCCCACAATGAATGGCTTTCCAGGCACCCAAGGAATTAAGTCCTCTGGCTGACTTACTTTAAATCTGAAATGGTTTTCAAAGGGAGATTTTATACAAACATAAACGGTACATTTGGAAACACATTTTCTCCCCCAATCTCCAGTCTTTAAGTTTGTGGATGCGGCTCGAAAAATCTGGTGGAAAGTGGGGGAGGGTAAAATATGCGTGTTTATGTTTTCATCTGGATTTATATTTAGATGTGGATCCATCTTATTGTGAGATGTTCTGGACGTATTCTGATTCCTTCATAGCATCAAAGCTGCTGGAATTGGAATCAGAAATGCAGGTTGAGACATTAACTCTGTAGAGAAAAATACCTACAATTAGCCTGTCACAGCGAATGAGTTCTTTTTTGCTTAGCCCATGGAGTATGTGGTTTGGGGGCTTGGAGACTGGATTTTTTGTTGTTGTTGTTTTTTAATTTCTCACCAGCAGTTTAATTTCTTTACCCTCTGGTGGTGGCAGAGACGCTCCGCCTTCTGTTGGGAAACATTCCAAGTTCCCTGTGCTCCCTTGAGAACACAGCCCTGGGTCCTGCCGACTTAGTGGTGGAAGAGAGGCTGGAGATGGCACAGACCATGACCTTCACTGGCCCCCACCGGAAGGACAGCTGCAGCCCTGCTCCCAGGAGAGGCTGGTAGGAAGGGTGCCGTCCACCAGGCCTTGGGCTCTGCCCTCCAGAGTTACCTAGGTTTCCTCCAGGTTTTAGTGCAGATGAGCAAAGGAGACCTGGGATGGGGCCCTGGCTTCTGGCTGCTTTCGAGTGAGTGCTGGGCGGTTAGCGTTTGTAGAAGTGGCTGACTTCAGACTCTAGGAATATTTCGCAACTCTGGGAAAATAATGTTCATGATGATAAAACAAATACATAAATCATGAGCCCGAAAGGAAGTCAAAACCACTTCCACAAAGGAGCCATGGCGTGGTCGTGCCTCCCAGGCTCCTGGTCCCTGCCGCGCCCCTGCTTTCACGCCTGCACCCTGTCCCTCGCTGGCAACTCCATGCAGCTCCGGGGCAGACCTTGGCCCTTTCCTTAGTGTGTGCAAAAGAGAAAACATGAAGCAGCCAACAAATACACAGCAAAGAACATCATGCCCCATGCCCCCGCCCTGCAAAAATAAATCTCTGTGGAGCAAACTTGACTAATGTTGAGGGAAAAGGAAGAGTTTCATAGACCAGCAATAAAGAGAACTTTACATGGATTATATACCACACACCCCCTTCTTAACGAGTTTCCTGCAGCAGAATCACTAAGGATTTATTCACCTGGGTCTCCAGCTCCCTGGCAAGGTCATGGCTTTGTCTTTCGTATTGGGGCCAAAAATATAAGGGTTTCTTCCATGGTATGAATGTATGTATGTATGTGCACATACATGTATTTATGTGTGTATTTATGTGTGTGCTTTGTGTGTGTGCATACGTGTGTGTGTCTGCTATGTGCATAAGTAGCCCATCTCTGTGAGAGGAAGACAGTAGTATAGACATTTACTTCCACAGACAGGAGTAATATTGTTTTCTATCACTAAATGCCAAACCACCAAGAAGCGAATAGTCACATGTTTGTTTGCAAGAAATTTTTCTGATACATCATTCTGTATCACGTATTTCCTTCTGTATGTAAGTATGTGTGGGGAGAATGTAGAAGTGATTTTTAATTTTGGTAATGCCCTTTTTGATCAGGGGTCCTAGATTCTTTGGAAAAGATGAAGATTTTAAAACAATGAAGATGTGAAGACTTTGTAGCCCATCGAAACGAGGATGCAGTGCACTCTCCCCTTGCAGTTATGCGGCGTCGTTCAGCACTCAGTCTCTGCCCCGTCAGGATGCTGGCGGCTAAAGCTGGCATCTCCTGAACTTAGCCCATCTCTGTGAGAGGAAGACCATGCTGTAGAGATGTGCTTCCCCACCGAGGGGAGCCAGACTATTTTCCATCACCAAACGCTAAGCCAGCAAGCAGGGAAAAGTCGCATGTTTCTTTAAAGAGATTTTTCTGACACATAATTCAGTGTCATGTAATTCCTTCTGCTTTTCGATGTTCTTCCCATGTGGATAATTGATTGATTGGCTGATCCATTATGGAGTCAGTGTGGTACAAGCTCAGAAACTGTATGATGCGATCTAGTTACCTGAGATCTCTGAGCTCCAAGAAAAAGATGGAGGATCCTGGTATCTCCTGCTAGACTTGTGATCTGATCCAGTAGTAAGTTCATGTACATAAAGGTATTTATTGCAGGCCCCCTCCCCCCTACTCCACCTCACATACATATGTTATCTCCTCTGTCTGCACTCAGCTCCATCACTTCATTTGGATTTAAACTTCCCTGGGAGGATTTTCCCTTCTGTTTTCAAAACCATTTCAGTCGTAGGGTGCAGGGCCATTCTAGCATAGGCGGTCCTACCTCCAACCACCAGGCAGAAGTGGCCACCCAGGAAACTCCTCCACCTTCCTCCGGGCAGGTTTGCGGATGAGTGTGTGTTTCTCTGTGGTGTCCTTCCTCCTTTTGGTTCTTTTAACCAGACAGGTAACTTGAGGTGCTTCAAAATAACTGGAATTAGCAGAATTTTTTTTTTTCCCGGCAGAGTGTTACCAGAAACACAAACACTCAGGATGATCTCATCCATCTTCAGTGGAGTGAAATCCAACTGTTCGCTCCTGGTATGAATCCTCAGAGGGAGGGCTTGGCGGGAGAGGGGGTGATGGAGGCCAGGAACAGTTATTGCAACTAAATTTTAATCAACAGTTTCAGTAACAATATTGAATTAAAAAGTTACTAGCTACTAGTTAGAGCATGGCTTAGCTCCTACTCGGGCCGATCAGTCATTCTATGATGATTAACATCTATTCAGAATAGAGAATATATTATGGGTACTAAATTATCATAGGAATTAATGCAGTCTTTTTAAAGGGCTTAAAATATGTTAATAAATACAGTATTTCAGCACCTGCAGCTCAAGGAACCAAAGTCATTAAAGATGGTTATAATTATATTTATTATTGCAGGGATCTAGGTGGGGGAAAAACAGTTTAATGAGCATGAATGAAACAGAGCTTCTTTATTTAAAACTTCTTACCTAAAGAAACTGTTTCCTTTGAGAAGTTATTACATAGAATCAGAGTTATTGCTTTGAATGAGAGACCTATACAAAAAAAAAAAAAAAAAAAAAATCAGAGTCAATAATTTTCGAACCTCCAGGCAATTCACTTTGGTGGTCCTTTGAAGATGTTGCAAAACTCTGCACTTTCTTCCATTGAAATTAGCATGGAATTCACCCACACCTCATGCCTGTCACTTCTCCACCTTCAGTTTCCAGCTCCTTACCACTCATGCTTCCACCAAAGGGCCATAGCCTCCTTTCAGATTTTTGAACATACCCTTTCCTACCTCTAGGCCTTAGCAGATGCTTTTACCTCAATATGATGTTCATTTAGTAACAGTGCCAGAGTTCGTCCTAAATACATTTTAAGTAGAAGCTAATTTCATCCTTACCGCATCCTGATAAACTGGACAGCATTATCTTCCCCTTCTCACAGATGGGTAAATATTTTATCAGAGAGGTAAGTGTCTTGCCGTAGCCCCTACTGACTTGAGGTCCTACTGCCTCTCTGTAGGATCAGCTGTGACCATCTCTCAGATCTCCACTCAGAAACTGTCTTTGACACCTGTGTCGAAGTCATTCTGCCACCCCCTCTTTATCCCTGTCAAAATCCAATTTATCCTTTGCTGTGTCCATTAGAACACTTGAAGTGAAGCACGCATGTGTGTTTGTAGCTGCCATATCTCTGAATTTACTATCATGTTCACGAAGGCACCGGTGGTTTTTATTTTTGATTGTTAGTACAGCTATCTCCCCAGCCCTACCAAAGCAACTGATATTTAAGAAATAGAAAATAAATATTTGTTTAATGGTTCATTGAACTCATACGTTCACCATTTCCTGCCTGTAGTAGAATACAGAGATTTTTTTTTTCCATCTAGTCCCAAAGAGACATAGATGAACAAAATAGGTGTGTTTGTGGGCTTACATACGTATATTCTGTTCATCATATGTTCAGAGTATAACTTTTTCATGATTAAATATTTTCTTAGTCAATTTATAGAAAAATGAAAAAATGGCACCCTAGTCTAACCACTTGTAGATGACGTCTGCATCCTTGTACAGGAGAGGTTGGGTATTGATGGTTGAATACAACTCCTACTTGGCAAGGAAGGAATCTGAGACTCTAAAAGGAGAAGGCAGGTGCTTCAGGCAGGGAGCTGGTTAGGACAGGGTTCAAGTGCAAACCTGATGTTCTTGGCTCCTGTTCCAGTGCTCTTTCTGCCCATCTGCCTTGCCCATACAGTGACCTAGGCTGACAGCATCGAGAGAAAGCCGTCAGACGTAGACGTGCTTTGTTAGACTGACTTTTGCTGGCACAGAGAATGTTGTGCTTGGCAGATCAGAAACAGTAGATTGAAGCTCTCATATTTTTTTTTTTAAATCTTGGGGGTGTTCGAGGTGAAAATTAACTGCCTGCCTATCCTTGTGCTGGAATGCATTTGAGATGCTATTTCCTGTTACGAGGTGGAGAAGAAAGATAAACAAACAGTCATGGTGTGCAATTAAAGACGGAGGTCCCAGGCCTTCGCATCGTGCGCAGGGAGAGACACCAGCCGTAGAGAAACTGCATGTGGAAGACATGATCAGGCTGCTGAAACCTGTACCATCATGGCTTTGTCGTTTAGGGGCCTTGGACAACATTGTGTATCTGATTCAAGTCTGCGACTGTAATGCAAAGAGAAAAGGGACATGTACACACAGAAGCATGCTGCAGATTATTTCGGGTTTCTTATGGAGACCTTCCTGGAGTGGGTGGAGGCTGTAAGGGGCGAGGGATGCCATGCTCCAGGCCTTAAACTCTTCGTGCGAAAGCCCTTGGAATGGTTTCAGGATATCTCCTCTTTCCAAGAACTGACCTGTAACCTGCTGCATGTTGGCAGACTGCAATTCTAAGGGACTTGACAAGCTTAACCCACTGGGCTGGAGCTGGCGGTTCCTGTGTTTTTATTATAGCCCATATTCCAGTTATATTCTGCTTGAGAGTGTCTGCCATCAGATGGGCAGATGGGTCCTGCCTGAAGGCAAAACCCTCTCAGGAATATTCAAAACCAAGTGGATTGTCAGCATACTGTATAAGAGGCTATTAGTGTGAGGTGTGTTCAATTAATGCCTGCTTTCCCCAGGGGAGTAACAGCCATCTCACCAGAAGCTGCTTGTGATGTTCCTTTGACTGTTGGTTTTTCTTTTCTATCTTGCCTCCTTTCTTTTCTTCTTTCTTTAAAAAAAAAAAAAAAAAGTCATTTTTACTTAGGATGGGTCTTATTTATCAAGTTAGAACCAATTTCTTTAATGGCTTTTTATACTTCAAATGACTCTCTTTCATACTCTGGGCTTTCTCTAGCCATGTAATCTTATAATTGATGATTTCCTACCTATCTGCTTTGGTCTGGGTCCAAGGTAGGCACTGAGAGTAAAGAAGTGACTCAGATACAGCCTTCAAATTCAAGGGTTTACTTAGTGTCTGTTAGGATGTGTTAAAAAAAATCAGTATCATGTCTTACATGGTACCGTGTATGGACGAAGGAGGAGTGTGGTTGACTCGTGTTGTAAAGTCTGTGACTGACGCTGAGACAGGCTTAGAGTTAAGAACAGGGTGTTTCCTGCAACAAGGATTCTCAAACGTAAGTGAGCATTGGCAACCCCCAGAAGGCTTATTAAAAGGCAGATTGAGGGCTCGCAGTCAAGTTGCTGGCTCATTGTTTCTGGGGTGTGGCTTCAAATGTGCACTTGTAACAAGTTATCAGACAGCTGAGCTGGGAACATTCTGAGAATGACTCATCTCATCTTTCCATGGGGAGGATAACATGGCAAATGCCCAGAGCAGTGTCTAGGATTTTCACTCTTTAAAAAGATTTCATTGCACCTTCACTCTGTCTTGTTCCCTATTGTGAGTTGCCTTATTCATATGTGTGCTTCTCTCGTTTCACAATGCACGTATGTGGTGCTCTATAACTTGCCTCTTTTAAAGCCCCTGACCTTGAGCTCTCGAGGTGCCAAGAGAAAATGATAAACCGCTGATATGAGTGATGAGCTTTGTACATTTTTATAGATGCGAGTCTGCAGGTCTGAGTTGGTTCTGAAGGCACCACCTGGTGTCTCGTCGAATACTCTAGATCCTGGGCTGAAGAAGTAAACAATGGAGAGCGTCTCATTTCAGATCCACCCCACATGCCCTCAGCTCGTCTCAGCTGCTAGAGAGTCCACATTAAATTCCCGGAGGAGCGAAGGGGAGGGTCAGGCAGAAGGGAGCACCCACGGTGGCGGAAATCCATGGCAGCCCAGCAGTCTGAGTCATGTTTGCGGCCACATGTGCTGGAAACTATGACTCCTGTCAGAAAACACCACCACGCTCCCTCCTTTGATGATTTTTTTCTTCTTTTATGCTTTTGCCCCATTTCACCCAGGAAATAAGAACCTTGTGGACAGAGAGATCCTCATTTGTCAATTCTTTTGCAGCAATTTTCCCAACGTTTCTTTCAGCACTAAATGCTTTCAAGCATCTGTCAGTGCCTTGTAATAGTGTTAATGGGCAGGGAAAGCAGCCACCACCAAAACCGGTCCTTGCTGCAAACCAGCGAATGTGGTCGCCCGTCCCAGCACGATGGTTCTCTCCACATGTGAATGTCTGCAGGCGGCTGCGCCTTCCTGTCCGTCCAGAGACCTGACGTTGCTTGCAGTGCATGTGTGTAGGAATAATGCACATCGACAGAGAACAGTCCAGAAAAAAAAAAAAATTAGCATCTCAGAGATGAGACAAGTCAATAAACAGCTTGCTAACTAATTCATTCAGCAACAAAAATAATGGCTTTCTAAACTGAAACGACCAAATCCAATAACTAACTGTTTGTCAGGGCAGTAATAATGGTATTTGTATCTCTTTTAATTGGCTTTAACCTTTCCCTTCATGTGTGCAGTATTAAAAAATTAAAGAGGAAAGTATTTAGAGGCCTAGATTTACGGCGCTGCGTGGATTACACGCTTTTAATGAGGTCAGGACAGTAAAGCACCTGAGCAGAACCTGCTGCTTGGTGATGGATTACCCCGCATCGCGACAGACAGACTGCAGCCAGGGCTGGGCCCGTGCGCACGCGCATCTGTGCGGCCCAGGTGATGGCAGACGCGTGAACACAGGGTGCCTCCGGTCAGAAAGGCTGTCCAGGGATTTCAAAAAAACAGAGCTGCAGCGCCCTACGTGGGAAGGTCAGAGTTGCAGAACGAAATGCCCACTCTGTCCGATCCATATTCACGTGTGTCGCTGTATTTATTAGCCTAGATGCCAGAGTGGATGGTAGACAGGGCGGAAGAAGGGAAGGAGAGAGAAAGGAAGAGAAAAGGGGTACGGTGTGTGCAGAAACCTCCTTGTACCGTCTTGTAAAGATGAGTGTGTGACATTCTTGCACAATTCCATCCTACTGTCTACCAACGTAGGTGGTCAGAATATTTACTCCCCCCAAATCAGAAAATGTTATATATCAGAGCTTGTTTTTTCTTTTCTAGATGTCAGTTGTTCATCTCTTCTCAGCAGACCACTGGATACTCAACAAAACACACAGAATGGTTCTAGCTGGAAAGAAATTTTACTAGGAGAATAAGAGGTAGATAGATAGAGTAAGGTTAGGAATCAAAAAGTTTTCCTCGTTATACATTATTACTTGTATAATGAAATTAAACATTTCACTTTACTTTTTAAATGTTTCCAAATATAGTTGAATTTCAAAAGTGTATATAAATGCAATTAATCACTTCTACTTTTTAAAAATCCTTTGTACCAAGAAAAACAATGATAGAATCCAGTGGTCAGTGGCCTGAAGACTTAGCCAGAAGTGTATCCCTGGATGAGTCTTCCTCAGTGTCTCAAATCATAATGAAAACACAAACACAGGCATTGTGTTCACTAGGTCACTGCTGAAGAGTGCAGGATTTACTGTCAGATCCCATTCCACCACGTTCTGACTTGCACGGTATCTCCCAAGCTTGTCTCCTATGTTGCTTTGTTGACCCAAATCTTAGCATAGTCTTTACCTAATCAAAAGTCTGGAGTTGGCAATGTAAAATATGGCTACTTAGAGAAAAGCATCTCACTGCTGGTAATAGAGCTAAGGGCACATTGAATTTGAACCATCCATGGTGGGACAATTAGTCTGTTGCCAAGAGAAGACATGTTGACCCATACTTCTTACCCACTGTGAGATGCTAAGATCTCTAGTCATCCTGAATAAGGGGTAAAGAATGTTCCTGTTTTCCCTTGCTTCCCAAAGCCTTGTCATTTATCTCACTTGTTCTGCCTCCTTGATGGCCACCAGCTACAGATGATATCCTTCTAGTGACAGAGCTGCTGCTCTTATTAGAAGGACCATTATGTAATATGCTTAATGGAAGCTCTATGCCTAGAAGCTCATAACTGAACCATCACTGAAAACAGAGGCTTGATTTACAACCATGCATCCATTCATTTAACAAATACATCCTCTAGAGGGGCTGGAAGGGAAAACCTTTCTGAAGAGGTGAATTTTGAACTGAGAGGTAAGTAACATGAAGTCAGCCCTGTGTAGCAACTAGTAAAAATGTGTATGGAATCCACTGAGGGTGCATCCATTTTCAAGACACACATCCCATGAAGGACAGGCTATAGGTGCCTTGTTTTTTTTCCTGGTAACTGTTTCGTAACAAGTTCAGAAACCTTCCCTGACTCAAATGCTTTTGAAAAAAAATGTTCAAAATTCAGGTCATCATGCAGGTGTTACTGACTTCCTGTTCTTAAACATCCCTATGATAGCTTCACTGTCAGTGTAGTGAACAGCTTCGTTTCCCTGAAAGAGAGAAAAATAGTGCAGTCATTTTACAGGGGAGCGTCTGTAGAACATTCACAAAGAGATAGTGCATTGGAGAGGTGTGTATATAGATGCTGAATTAAGAAGTATGAGCTCATGAGCCTGCAAGGTCATTTCCCGGTGTCATTATGAGTATGGTATTGAGCCTCTCTGGGTAGTTGGTGTCCACATTGTTGGATGCTGGTAAAAAGTGTATGAAATAAAATCATGTCTATGAAGAGCCTTGATCACAGTAGCTAGAACTTCCTTTGGGAGAAGATTCTGAAGTAGTGCCTAGCTGTGGTTGACCAGCGTTGAGTCTGTCTTTACAGGGGGACAGGGAGAACGCTCTCTGGTCTGTGCTCCAGCCTCCTGTCGGTGGCAGAGTTGCACTTGGGGACTGACTTTGCACCAGAGTTTTCCTGATTAGATAAGGACATGGACAATGCAGTGGTCACTTTTCTGCATGACCCATGACAATGACAAAGGATACATGATCCGATGGGCATCCAGCGAGAGAAAAACCCATTCCCTTAATCATCTATTTCCCCTCTGTCCTTTGACTCCTTTCTCTTCTCTGGCTTCTTGAAGTCCTGGTTAGTTCTCTGTGAAGCATCAGAAAGGAAACTAGGAACCAGCTGGTCAGAGTCCTTGGGGGACCTCACTTGTGCAGCGCAGTGTAGACAGCGAACCCCCATGCCTGAGACTCGTGAAGACACGCCAGCATATGGGCCCTCTCCTAGGAGGAGGGAGCATGCGGACCCTCTCCTAGGAGGAAAGAGAATGCTGCTTTCTCCTAGGAGGAGAGAGCATGCGGACCCTCTCCTAGGATGAGCGAGAATGCTGCCCTCTCCTAGGAGTAAGGGGAACTGCACATGCATGTTAAAAAAAAAAACCTTGGGAGGAAAAATGAAACAGGACAGAAGCTGCAGGATCTTTTTTCTTTTTCTTTTTTTTTTCTTTTTTGCATTTTCAGCTTGAATTGATGAAAAAATTTCAATATAACATATTTCTTGGACCCTCCCCACTCTTTAATAAGAGCAAAGAGGTGATTGCTCAGAAGCATCCTCACAGAATGGAAAGTACAAATAAGCGGTGAGAAAGGCTTTGTTTTTTTATTTTAAACACACAAACAGGATTCGATGTTTATTTTGAACTGCATTGTAAAATTAAGTATATGCTTCTTTTAAACTCAGAGAAGTTTCTTCTACATAAGCAACTGCGTTTGTTTTTAAGTAAGTTTTATTAACAAGTGACAATTACTGTTTTATGACACATTTAAGATAGTGAATTATGAATGACTGAAAATCCCCTCCAGCCTAATTGAGAACCATTATATCTGGTAATTGCCACTGATTTCTGCAAACAGTCATTTTTCTCTGGCCTATTAACATAATTTGAATTTTTAATTGCCCTTCATAATTGTCTGTTGGAGTTAACAAACAGTCCCACTCACCCAAAGGGTCCAGACCTGGCCGGACCCCCAGGGAACTCTCCCTGGAAACTTCGAAGAGCACTCCAGGACGCTGTCACGACTGGGTGGACTGTCAAGTGGAGGTGACAGTCCCTGGGACTAATGTGGCATCTTTTCAAAGACCCACCCAGGTGTGGGATGGGCCATTTTCAGACTTTTGAGTCCCTGAGTTTTGCCACTTTGTTCAGAAGACTCTTCACCAAAACAAACAAAGTAAAAGAATAAGAAGAAGGTAACACTTCAAAAAAAAATTTAACCAGGACTTTTATTGCAATGCCTTTTCCAGTGCCCTGTGGTTTGTGTGAACATTCTGGAAGAAGAGAAGTACGCGTCTACTGTCTCCATTTCATAGAGGATTCTCGGTGTAATTAATTCAGTCGCTTCAGAAAAGGGGCAGGATTCCCAGTTAAAATACATAATGTGTGTGTAGTATGCACATGTATGTTACGTGTATATGTACATATATGGATATAACACATTTCATACATAAATTATTTAAACACATATATATATAGCCCCACTAATAAATAGTATTTTATGCATAAGTGCATATAAATATATAGTGTTTACAATACATTTTCTCATGATTTAGTGTTTTCTAAAAGACTGTTGTAGGAACTTCATACAAGTAGACATTTACCCTCAGTTAAACATTCCCTCCCATTGGATATCTTCTTGCTCAGTGTTTAGCACAACAGAAAAATGATAGAGCGAAACACTGCATCTTGTATACCTCTGTGATCATTACCTCAAGACAACGTCCTAGAAGGCGAGTGATTCAAGGATTTGCACGTGCCTCCAGCGAAGTTGGGTTTCTGTAGGCACGCCCCCATCAGGAGAGAAGAGGGATGAATTTCTCATCAGTTTCCCAGCAGTAGCTATTAGCAGTCATTAAAATGTTGGGCCGGGTGCTAACTTCCACAACAGCGAAATCACATCCCATCCTGTGTTCAAGCTGCATTCGCCTTCAGAAGTGTGTGCGTGAGACTGCCGGGTGCATTTCTTCCCCTGGCTGTTTTCTTTTGGCTTGTGAACGCATCTTCAGGTGACACGGTCAAGACGTGAAATTCCTTGTGATTTTGTAAACCTCTGGAAATTGCTCTGCTTTCAAAGCTGCTGGGTATCCTGTGCCAAAGAACCAACTCCGAACCACACAGCGAGGTCCGGGACTGCCCGGAGGATGAGGGAGGACTTGCTTTGTTTTTCCAGCCGCCTTCCTGCTCTTCGAGATTGGCCGCCAATGAGGAATCACACATCTTTCAGTGCAACCCATAAAGCCATAAATAAAGCTGCCCTCCGGTGGGGGTCTCACCAGCTATCACCTGCCTCCCAGAGCCCTTGTTTCCCATCTAGGTTCCCCAGGAAAAGTCCCAGTGAAGTCCTGTGGGTACCTGAATCTGATGTAGTTTTGAGGTTAGGTCGGAGCGACCCAGAAGAAATACCATCTTGAGCCACTCCTCTGAAATCCTAAATCACAAGCACTTCTGTCCTCGCAAGTTTGTGGCATCCAGAACAAAGTAATGTTGAATCAATATATGGACAAGAAGTCTGACACTTAAGGATTCAAGGGACCCCACAGAGACAGTCAGCGATGCCAACGTGAATATTTGATTGGGCGACTCACACCTGTTTCCGAAGTTGAGCGCTCTAGGGTTCGCTTAAGTACCTGTAAACCAAGTTTCCAGCTGAAATATTTACGGAATTTGCTCCCGGCAGCCCAAGGTGCTAGCACCGGAGGAAGTTCACGGCACGGACATTTGTCTGAGCTTGGAAAGTGTCAGGACTGTTTGTACGAATGTGTTCAGCGTGGCCGTCATTCTTCATAAACTTTTCAGACAAGTTCAACAGGGACATCGAAGAAGGACACTAAACCAATTGCTCCGTGGAAGCTTCCGGGGCCTGATGTCTGCTTGTGACTCTGAGGAAGACAGTTATTTTAAAAAAGAGCCACCGTTAGTTATCATTCCTGACACAGTCCATGCTTTCAAATTGAAACTAACAATCTTATTACTCTTCTCTAACTGCCCCCAAAAAACTAGTGAGAGTACATTTTTCTGTGACTCCCATTTCAGCTCTTTCTTTGCATACTTTGTTTCAAACTTGGTTTTTCTCATTGTAGACACTGGAAAATCTTCATCATTTAGACAGAAAGGGGATTACATAGTTTTTTGATTTTTTGGTTTTTTTTCCCAAGAGAAAGGAAGTGGGCAGGAGTGAAAGCAGGCAGCAGACAGGAAGGAAAGAGAAAAGAGAAAGAAGCTTTTGTATTTATCTGTTCATTTTCACTGTTCCCCCTGGTCCCAGGCCACAAACCCAGGTCTGTGGGCTCTGAGCGGACCCTCCCCAAGCACAGGCTTAACACCTGAGCCACCTGCATGTACCTGTCTAGTCTTAAGATAAATTAACAACCACGTTTCCGTTCATTAGTTTGGACTCTTGTTTCAAAGCTTAAATGATACATGAGGAGTTTGTTGAAGAAATTTGGTTTCCTGTGAGGAAATTTCTAGATAGTCAGTGGCTAAGAGCTCAAAATATGAAGTCAGAAGCTATTTGAATTTTGAACTTCCAACTCTTTAATTGAAATATTTTAAGAAGTACATATTTAATCATTCAGATGACCAAAATAGACGACTCCTATGTATTTGGTCATTTTCCATAGTTCCTGACTCCCAGTTCCCAAACTCCTAGAATTTCCTCAGTGTGGAGAGTGATAAAGTGGACTTTTGTTATGGTGACTTTGGGAGACACCTGAGGTTGGGGGCCAATTGCCTGGAGAGCCAACCCTATGAAAGGGAGGCTTGAACTTCGGCCCAACGTCCAGACCTACAGGGAGGAGAGAGGGGCCAGAGGTTTTGTTCAGCTGCCAGTGGCCAGTGAGTTCATCAGTCATGTCTGTGTAATGAAGCCTCCATAAAAATGCTGAAGGACAGCGGCTGGTGAGCACATGGAGGTTTGAGGAGAATGGCGTGCCTAGAGAACGGGGACATTTCATATCTTTCCCTGTACGTCTGTCCTCCACAGCCCTTCCTTCCAGCTGTTCCTGAGTTATGTTCTTGTATAAGAAACCAGTGATCTAGTAAGGAGTATGTTCCTCTGAGTTCTGCGACCCACTCTAGTTAATTAATAAAACCTGGCTAAGATGGTTCCGGGGAACCTCACATTCATAGCCATTTGGTTAGAAGCACCAGTACCAGCCTGGCTTCCCACTGGCTTTTGAGATGTAGGGCTGCCTTATAGGACAGTGTTCTTGCCCAGTGCAATCTGATGTTATTTGGGGTTCGATAGTTTCAGTGTTGAGTTGAATTCTTAGAGACCGCACGCCTTGCTAGAGTCTGAGAATTACCTAGTGGTGTGAGAATTACCTACCCATACCCGTGTTGGAATTGGGTCCAGAAACCCACTCATTAGCTTACAGGTATTGTATTTGTGGGTGCAGGGAAGTAGAATTGCTGTTCGACTTAAATGAAATGCCACCAGCACACAGCACACACTCAGTGTTTCTGAGTATTACCATTATTATTACCAAAATTGACCAGAATTATTTTATTCCACAGCAGGATGTCAGTAGGTCAGATGCTTCTCTGTTTTCTCCATTTCTCACCCATGTCTACCTTCCCAGCTGATTTCTGCAGGCCTGGTTCTGCTTTTATGTGGAAATAGAAAGAAAAAATATGGGATGACTTAAAAGATGCCAGACAAATCTTTGCCCCGAAGCCAACTGTTTATTCAGCTCATTCAACTAACAAATAATTTCACTAGTGATTTATTGTTTTCCTCAGTGAAATTTTCCTTCATACATCCTTAATTAAAAAGGGTGCAGAGCACTAAATCGGTGAACCTGTCATCTAACATTTGTTAGCATTGAAAACCAAGGCATCCTAGCTTTTAGGAGAGAAAAATGGAGAGGTTAGAACCTGAGATCGGTTTTTAGGGTTTTTTTAACCAACTTTTATTTTAGAAATGGAAGAATGTGTGCATGCGTGTATGTTTAAAAAACTGAGACCCAAAAATAAAGGAACTATAATAGCATGTCCTTCAGGAGGGTGGTCTAATTTCCACTGATATTGAAAATGTAGCCCTTACTAGCCATGTGTGTGTGTAGTGTCTAGTTTCTTTTCAAGGAAGAATACTTTATTTATTTATTTTTTTTAATGATGGGGAATTTTTCCAACACTGGGCAAAAATTTCAATTCCCTACTGCTTCACAAGATGTCTTTATTTAAGACAAAGCTAACAAATGCTTTGCCCATAAGAAAGTGCTAAATAGAGCAATAGGTAAGAACTTGAAGTTGAGCTGGCTACAGAGAAAGAAAAGTTTAACTTCGACAGAGATGAGAACACAAATTGTAGAGTTTGGACCCTGACTTTTATGCCAAGCTCACAAACAACTGTGGAATTCTACTCTATAAGGGGATACATGCATTTACTGATACTTGGAGAAATATTCTGAGAGAGGAACATGGGACGGGGTTAAAGAAAGACGTGTGCATTTCTCTCATAAGATGTCAGCTTTCACTGAACGTCCCTCTCTGATAAATTCTGCACACTCAATAATGAACGTGGTGAGAACTGAGCAGTTAATCCTAGAGCACTTTACCTCTTACGCTCCTTTCTCTTCCTACCCCAATACTGAGAACTCAGTAAATCAGCAAACAATATAGAAGCCTCATTAAGCCTCCAAGCAGTGCCTAGTCTCACAAGAGAATAGCATTTTGAAAGCGACAAGAGTAACAGCAGATACAGTCATGAGGAAAAACACCAGAATAGAAAAACCATCAATAAAAGAAAATATTATGCACCATTAAGAACCATCCCAAAAAAGGATACTCCACGTAGCCGCAGAGGGAACTGTCCAGCTTTCCCAGCCTCCATTTGAGGGGTAATTGTGCCATTGACTCTGAGTGCCAAGGGAGACCTCCCAACATCACTTTTCTTTGTAAAAAACATCCAATTTGTTAGAGCAGCAACCGTGGGCCACCTAGTCAAGTCGGTCCTTTGTTTGAAGAAGGGGTCAACTTTTATTTTAAGTGGCATCCGTATTGTAGCTTTTTCTTTGGACACCGTTTCCAAATTACAGAAAGAATGGGAAAAACACCCCTCTACCCATATTCAACAATTGTATATGTTAGCGCCTCTCTCTCTCTCTCTCTCTCTCTCTCTCTCTCTCTCTCTCTCTCTCTCTCTCTCTCTCTCTCTCCATCCCTCCCCCCCTTCCTAAGCCAACTAAGAGTAAGATGCCCCCAGATCATGCCCATTTACCCTGAATATTTCAATATTTCTTGAAACAAACACTGTTATTTACATAATGTCAGTAGAATTACCAAAAGTGAGTTTAGCATTGGCATATTACCCAGTCTGTAGGCCATATGTAAATGTCTTCAGTTACCTACCATAGAGCCCCCTTCTGTGAGCGGTAGTTCCCTGGTGACTGAGAGCCATTGGGACAGAAAACAGGTTCCATAAAGCAGAACAAGAGCTTTATGATTTTGCAAAAAAAAAAAAAAACGGGGTGCTCAAGTTCCAAAGTCACCTCACTGAGCTTATGAAAAGACAGGTCTTTTATGGGCAGGCAGAGGAGGGGCTGGGGCAGGTAGGGGGAGGTCCTGTGTACAGTTACGCTGAGGGCTGACTCTTTCTTGCACATGCCCAGTCATGCTTCCATGAGCCTCCCTGTGTGTCTCGTGATGTTCCGTCTCCACCCAGGGCTGTGCCATTTAGTATTATAATCTGGCTCTCAGTACCCAAGGACCTCATCATGAATTCCTCAAGACTATTGTGTGCCATGGACATTGGAATGCCAATATTTTTCCTGATCAGTGATTTCGTATTCTCTGGGTCTGTGTCTAGAAATGGGAGTTCTGGATCAAAGGGTAGATTCATTTTTTATTTTTTTGAGAAATGTCCATACTGCTTTTCAAAAAGGTTGTACTAATTGACATTCCCACCAGCAGTGAAAAGAGGCTTCCTTTTTCTCCACACCCCTTCTAGCACTTGTTGTTTCTAGCCTTTTTGGTATCGGTCATTCTCATTGGCGTGAGGTGGTGGGGAAAGAAGACACAGGTGATGCTGAAGGACTCTGCAACTCTGGTGGTGGGTGTGGTGGAAAATGCACACAGACTGAGGTGCAAAGTCAGTACCCTAAAAAAAAAGCATACAGCATTGTAAACACAAGAAATGATAAAACAGTTTAAAAATATTAAAAGCACAGCTCTAATCCTCTTTAGAGATTAAAAAAAAAAATGAATTCATCTTCATTTTGTCTCAGAAGTCTCCAGAAGCCAAGAGTAAATCTCACTGCCTGGGTACTTCCCTGAACTTTGTTTTCTCCCTCCCATCTCCTTGTGTAAGTCAGCTGCTTCTAGAAGAAGCCTAAGCATTCCCTCATAAGGGAGGGTGGCCCAGCAGGTGGTCTACTGACAGTAATCCCTGACAATAACTGTTTTGTTTTGTTTTGGTTTTTCCAGTCCTCTCTTCACTTCAGGGTCACCCATGACATTTCGTTTTTATGTTTCTTCCATCTTTTTCAACCTGAAGCAGTTCCTTTGCCTTCCATTGTCTTTTTCGCTCATGACATTGTGCAACTTTATATGAGTACTTTGTCGTTATAAAGGTGCCCTTTTCATAAATGTGCATCAGGTGAATTTTCCTCAGCTGGAACATGCCCAGGGTACCGACTGCAAAGGAAGAAATGGAAGACAAATTTACCACCCGGGCTGAAAAGTACAATAACTTTTATCATGCATATTGCTTAGTCAAAAAAACATGGATTCTTCATGACTAAGTGCAGCAGCCCCTTTCTACCATAGCTCACGATGGGGTGTCTCTGTTATTTTCCTCCCACACCCAGATGGCTTCTTGCCATCTCAGACCGAGAAGGGTCTTCGGCGGTTGTCAAGTGAAATCACACATTTTGACTTGGTGAGCATTAGATGGGAGATGATGCCGTTTACCTCCTCAGATCAGATATTGTCACATTATCTGTGGCAAAGGAGTCTTATCCTCCACGTCCACAGGGACCCTTGAAATGTGCTCCCGCTGCACAGGGCCCATATGGTCTGTAGCACATAGACTCACCATGCAAGGTGACCTGCCCCAAGCCAGTCTGTGACCCAGGGCTGAGCCTACTGATGAACGAGTGGCTGCAAGAGTTTCACAGCATTTACTCTGGGCTTCTGATATCCCTCCCTGGCACTGATTGGATGAGGCTGGTAGACCATACTTAGAGCAGCGTGGACTCTGAGTTGCGAGTTAGCTCTTTTCAGATAGAATACAGATGATTTCCAACCTCATAGAACATTGCTAAGTCACCAGCCTGTTTAAGGTTAGGCTGCCTTTAAGTACCACCCTGCATCACACAAATCTCAATTTGTAACCAAACCTTTCCTTTCGAGAGGATTCCATTAGTGTTTGACACCCAACCTGACTCTAGACGCCACAAAACAGAATCTCGTGTTCTTATTCTCATCAGCCTGTCTGTCCTCTGTGCTCTCTGATGCCTAATAGACACTAAAAAGTAACTAACCTAAAAGAATGAATGCCACCATCCTCACTTGATGGCATGGAGAGGTTCGTGAAAAGTTCTCCTTGAAGCAGAGTGACAGGTGATGAAACCAATTTGACTCTAGTCTAATTGATCTAAAAAAAGAGTTACCTTCCTGCCAAATGTTGAAAGGTCTCATAAACACTACCAAACTTCTCAGTAAGGTCCCGGAAGACTTCTAATATTAAAATCATGTGTCGTCACTTGTTCATTCATTTTCCAGTCAGCTTATTTCCAGCTCAGGTTTCGTTGGGTGGGGGGTGCTGGAATCCCAGGACACAGACAGGATCCATCCCTGGAAAGGACACCCTTCCATTGACGGGCAGTCACTCACACTCACTCCAACTGGACAGCTGAGATGCACCTTGACCCTCAGGTGCACGTGTCTGAGACATGGGAAGAAACGGCAGTCCCAGGGAAAATGCATATAAGCATGGGGAGGACCTGCAGACTCCACGCACACAGTGATCCCACTGGGAACCATTTTTCTTCTCATCAACTTATAATGATACCACGATGAACTGACTGGCATTATTCAAGGGCGTGCTGCATACCCATCTTGACTTCTGACAGAATATGAAACAAAAGAGCGTGCTTCATACCCATCTTGACTTCTGACAGAATATGAAACAAAAGAGCGTCAGTAATCCGAGATGTATTTCAGCTCAATTCAGTTGCACTTGGGATAAAAGCACAGAGATCGTATTGGTTGTGAGAATGAGGACATTGTTGTTTGTTTTAGGTTTAAATGGGGGAAATCGCACTTGGGGAAACATTGAACTGTGTCTTCTATATACAGAGCAGGCACTTACAAAACGCATCCATTTCTAATTAATTATGTTGAGAGGGTGAGTGCTGCTTTAGGAGTTAAACTGCATGTTACTATTTGCAGGAAATTCTATATTTGTCCCACTGTATTTCCTTCTCTGGGAGTCACATTTAGTTAGGCTTCATCTTCATGTGTATTCTTAACGTTTGCAGGGGTGGGGGTGCAAAGTTACATTTTACTAAACAGCCAAAGCTGGATTAATTCAGGAAAATGGAGATTTGAGATGGCTTGTGGGGAAAAGAAGATTTTAAAAACAAGTTTGTGTGTTTAGTTGGCTTGGCTTTTTCACTCCATTGTTTTTCTTCCATAAGTATTGTCATAATAAAGGTTTACTCTGGACTCAGGGTGGGGGAAATCAAAAGAAAAATTCCCCCCATTTTGCTCAGGTTTTCTTCACAGGCTGGCAAATAAGCAAATTAGCATTAGGTACGATTAGTGAAAGTCCAAATGTGATAACAGATGTTGGAGAATTTTCAAGGTGGTAAAGTTTGTGGTAGCTGAGAGCAGACCCATGATTTATATCCTGGCTGAGGCCTGGAAAAGGGGACCTGAGGTATGGGGAAGACAGGAAGGGGGTCACCTCACCACATGGCAAAGAGGAATGAGTCATCCGTACTCTGAAAGTAAAGATAAACAACTTCCTGTTTTGTCTGGCTAGTGTCTGTCATTTTCCGGGAGCAGATTGGGAGCCGCCATTATTTTCTAATCTAAGAGAAGACCATTTCTGGATTAGGAGAAGAATGGACGCCCAGGGAGTTGGCAAGTGACTTCTTGAATTAAGGAAAGGGCTACAGGGTTAGAAGAACAGCAGCTTCTCCGTGGTCTGTGGGACTATCCTCCACTATCCTTGACTCTTCGTGTTAGAGTGGGGCATCCACAAGAGACCAATTCTGAAAGACTTGGGGTGTTCTGTTTGAGTCACTTCAGCTGAGGAACTATCAACAACATGGCCTAAAATCAACTGTAGGGTCGATCTCTAGGGTCAGCCTTGAAATGGCTTACCTTGTGTTAACAGCTGCTGGTGATCTGCAGTCTGTCATCTGTGCTCTGTGGCCTGCTTGACATGAGGACTGAAGGTGGCAGGCAAGAAAAGTAGGGGGGCTCTTTCATGGCAGGACACTCCTGTTGGCCATGTGAAGAGATACACAGTCATGGGTTGCTTCGGGATAAGGATACGTTCTGAGAAATGAGTTGGCAGATGATTTTGTTGTGTGGGAGCATCACAGAGTACTTGAGGGTGTAACTTACTACACACCAGAGACCAGTGTCGGATTTGCAGTCTGTTGTTGATAACACCATTGTGCAGTGCGTGACTCTCCCTACAATATGCATCACCTTGCCGCTTTCTCAACCTAGTTTTCCTGCTCTTGCTGTCAGTATCGCTGAGCTTCTTCCTCCCATCCAGCAAGCCAGAGAGGAAGAGGGGAACTCTTGCTCAAAATGCCTTCCAACCCTTACCCCATGGAGACTAGGTTATATGCTTTTTTGCAAAGGAAGGGGGCAAGGGTGGAGTTAGGGCTCTGGTGTCTGCAGATTTCTGGGAAAAAGGGACAGGGTATTCTAGGCCCGGAGACCCATGCCAACCCCCAGTCCTAATTTGATCTGGATCAGAGCTGCCATGGCACCCAGGCATGTGGATGTAGTATGTCCTTCTTAACCTTTGTCTCCTCTTCGCCTCCACTTTGTCTGGTGAGCTCCCACAATTCTCCACGAGCACATTGGGAGCTGCCAGCATTTTCTAATGTAGGTTTGTTCCATTGTCCTCGGTCATCTGCCCACCAGTAAGCACAATAGATCCCTGGTGGGATTAACCATTTTGAGGACACAGCCAAGCACCAAGTGACAGTCTTTAGGTGGTCTTAGTTAGGACTTCTAACTCGAAGTGTAGGAGAACCAATGGCAAAAGGTAGTAACATATGTTCACGTAAAAGATGCAGCTCATTCTCTCTTGGAAATTGTTGATGGGAAAAGGGCTCAAACGTGTTTTATTTAAACAAGGTTGGCCTCGACCTTGATTGACTTGCTGTAAATTGCCTGGTTCAAGAGGCACAAGGAAGTAGAGAGAAAAATGGCAATCAGCACCAAATGTCTCATGTGTTGATTGACAAGCACCAGAGATGTGCTAGAGTAAGATAAATTGGCCAACAGAGACCATCTGACAGCTCCTGAGATGGGAAAATTGTTCTTGTTAATTTGCTGCAGGAACCTTGTCATTTATGGAATGTGCATGCGAGTGTCTCTTAACTGTGTAAACAGAGTTTCCATTCCTGCACAGCCTAGTTCCGTTCCACTCACCAGAATGTACTTGTAAATGGCTGCGGACTTGGGGAGAGCGTGAGAAGCCATGTGCGCACTTAAAGCCAGTATTTTCCACTGAATTACGGAAAATGCCTCGGTAAACTTTTTCCTTTAATGATAATTTCAGACGCATTTCCTTCCATGCCTGGGCCATGAGTCCCTTGGTGTCACTGGCTTTATTTTCCCTCTAGCATAAGTGTGCAGTTTTTAGATGTTTAAAAGAGATTCTTTTAGAGGTTAAGGAATGGCCGAAAACAGTCCTTTTCATATTTTCACCCCTTAATTATTCCTGTCTTTTGCTTTTAGGTTTCTCTTTTCTCTACCATCCTATCTCTCCTCTCTTCCCTCTCCCCGCCCCCCGCGCTCTCGCGCGCGCTCTCTCTCTCTCTCTCTCTCTCTCTCTCTCTCTCTCTCTCTCTCTCTCTGTCTCTCTCTTTCTCTCTCTCCCCCCCCCCATTGTTCAGGAAGTCTGTTTATTTTCATTCAAAAGGCTGTATGAAAAATACTTTCGAAGACCTGTTCTCAATCACCCTCTTCTGTGTCACAGCTCAGAGCAGTGCATCACTTTCCCACCATCAAAAAGAAAGATCCAAACTCAGATTCACAATCCCATGTTATTCTGCATGCATCCCTTTCGTATCAAGTCCTTCTGGCTGTAGGCAGATGGCATAGATGTTGGAAGCAGCCGGCATGTAGAGTAAGATAAGGGGTGGTAGGGTCTGAAATGACCTGGAGAATATTAACCTGCTTACAGGCAGTCTATGTTTTACCTGCAGACAGAGCTGCGGAGTTTGTGACCACCAGCCTAAACACACCACCTTTAACTTGTCCAAAAACACTCCCATTAGCTCATTTCTTCATCGATAAAGCTATGGAAGGTAAGTACTTGGTATTCCCCACTTGCTCCGCTTCATGTAGGAAAGAGAAGCGCCAAATATTCAGTTTAGCTGGTGAAAGGGAAACAGAGGGGCGCCTCCAGGGAGCTGGTCCCACTGCCCCTCCCAAGGCTGCCCCCACCATGTCCTTACCACTTGTTACTTCCTTCTTACTCTGTCCTAGGAGTCCTCCTCCTGCTCCCTCCTCTCATGTCCTCTGCTTAGCCTCATCTGTCTCTGTCTTCTCCCCCCAGTTGTCCTCAACCCCTCCATTCTCAGGAAGGGTGAGCCACCCCTCTTCTGGGTTCCCTCGCCCCTTTAAAGAGATTCCTGAAGTAGCAGTCACCACATTGACAGGAGAGCTACCTTCCCTACCTGTGTCCCTCACCAAGGTGGCGGGGAGGACCATCAGATCACATTCCTCATCACCTTCCTCCCACAGAATGCCACTCCTGCGTCAGCCCTGCATGAATACCGGCTGAAAGAAGTTGAGATGCCCGCGTGCACGCCAGCCACACGCCAGTTAGAATGGGCTTAGCATCCTGCATCCCTGCACTCAACTTTTTTCTCCATCTCTATGCATCCACAGTGCCTGGCGGGCAAATCATTCGATTCAGAAATTATCCCGAGTCAGAAAAAAAAGAAGGAAAGCAAAACCTTTGGCCAGTCAGCAGTGCTTAGATTACTAGATGTTCATCCCCAAGCAGTCTGAAGTGCTGGGAGTCTTTTTTTTTTTTTTTTTTATAAATACTCAGGTGTTGTTTATGTGATACTGAGACTCTTTTAAAAGGTTAACAACAGATGTGCGACAAAGAAAAAAAAATTCTACAAATAACATTAAAACCTTAAATGCAAGGCTGGTTTGAATCTGATGAACAATGTCATAGCCTGGGAACTCGCATGGGAATCACAGACCCAAAGATAAGGTTCACTGGGGACCAGCATAATGGAGGAAAAAGCCTCAGGGTTGTCCCCGAATGGCCTCTTTTCCCCTCCTTCGGCCACTGCGGGGTCACATTCCAAACTGCGTGAACTTGAAGATAGTAAGGACAGTGTCAGAGAGCCTTGCTTTGGACTGGACCAGAAACGTCATCCATCTTTATCCAGACATGCATTCCTCTGTAGCACAAACTCTAGGAACCAGCTAACATCTGCTTGAATTCCTCTGGCCACGGCGAACTCGTTTTGATACAGGAAAGCCACTGCCATTTGTGCACCTGTTAAGTGGTTGGAAAAGCCATTCCTCTGCTTAGACTCTGTCCATATCTCCTCTGATCCTTGGTCCATTTTCTGCCTTCTTCAAACAAAATACCAACCTCCTTCTACAGGCCTGGCCTATAGGGGTTGCATTGAATCTGTCCATCTGTACAGCAGACCCTGCCTGTCCAGTACTGTTTTTCCCAGCTGAGCCTTTTAATTTCCTTCAGACCTTTTCCTGATCGAGTTAATTTCTCAATACTATTGTGCCCATTTCAAACAGCTTTTGGTTTACAGGCTTCCGATATAAGTATTTATCTATGACTATGTTCTGACTAGTGCAGAGTAGCACTTGAATACATGTTGGCTTCTCTTGGTCAGAACCTTCATTATTAGTAGTTTCTTTGGGTCAGACATATCACGGAGAATCTACAAATTCCATAGCCCTGTTTATAGGTGTTTCATCTGAATCCTGTTTTTTGTTTGTTTTTCATCTAGACAGAATGTCCTCACTTAATGTCACTGATAACTTCTTAGACACTGTGAGTTTAATGACATAACTTATAATGAAAACAGGACCTGAAATACTGTCATTTCATTCAACATCAGCCAAGGTGTTTTGTTTTTTGTTTTTCATCAACGCTGTAATGAAACAGGATTGAATAAAATGACATCCTTTAAGGACCCACAGTACCTGTGCGCAGGCTCTTTTTTCTCTTTTATTAAAATGCAGAGCATTGCATTTCACCTTTTAAAAGTCATGTTGGGTGATTCAGATGTTTTGGGATCTTTATTTTCTTATCCCAAATTGAAGCCTTTCTTTCTAGCATTATGTTCTTTACAAATAGGCTTAAGGCTACTATGTCCTTACTCCACGTTTCATCGGACATACTGAGCAGGCCCAATAGGAGAACCCTGTGGTCTATTGCTAGAATCATGAAGAGGAATAGACTCTTCATGTAGGTCCCCACAGAGAAGGGAGTAGGACCTGAGAGCTGAGTGGGTCATGAGAATGACTTCAGAGTGTTAAAAAGCAAGCAAATACTGGAACAATCACCATAGGTCTCACCCTTGGATTGAAATCTCAAGTGCCATTCGTTATATGAGTGAATGAATGAATGAAGTAGTCAGGAGTAAGGAAGAGGGGACACTGAGGCCTGTGGTAACATAAAAGGGCATGTTTTAATCAAAGGTATTGAAATTCCATTTGAAAAAAGAAGAAGAAAAAAAAAAAAACAACACTCTTGTTTAGGTTTTAAGAATAGCCTGCATGTCAAATGAAGGCACTGGGTAGACTGCGCTACAGAGCAGCATTAGAAGCAGGGAGTGGAGGTGTGTATTTGTCTTGTGAGACATCAGTCCTCAGTTACAGCTAAAAATCTGCCACAAATGTCCTTTCCCTCCTTGGGTAGTTGTTGAGATATTAGTTGGTTCAGCGAGTGGTGACGTTTTGCCAGAGCTGACCGTGTCCGTGTTATTTCTGTGCGTTACTCATCTGATCACTCTCAGAGTTCAGCTTCCAGGCTCCATTGGGAGCTGAATGGACGTCTTGTCCTCCTCCTACCAGATTCCCACCGGCATAACCATCCTGATGCTGGGCGAGGTGGACCCTTAGGACAGACCTGCTTTGAAGCCACGTTCTAGAGTGTGTTGCTATCATGTTGCTCGTGTAACAAAATGACCACAGACTTCGTATCTTCAGTTAACAGAAACCTGTTATCTTATGTCAGTGGGTGTTAGAAGTGTCTGTAGACTGAAATCCAGGTGAGACGCGACTGCGTGTCCTGATGTTGGTGCTTGTGAAGGCTGCTTGTGGACTCACGGCCCCTTCCCCTCTTCACTTTGACCTCTGGTTCTATAATCTTATCTCCTCCTTGAACCCTGACTCTCCTGCTCTGACCTCCCCAGCTCAGCATCCTGCAGACCCCCTTCTACCATGTAGGGCGAAGTTCACATGTGCTAGAGATCAGCACAGAGATGGTGGTCTGGGCTCAGGGTGACCGTCACTGGATCCGCTCCCCTGTCATAGCTGAGTCATAATTTATGGCCACAAAGCCAGCTGGAGTGAGCGAGCTCTCTGCTCTGTTACCTCCTTTCTAACCACATCTGCGTGATTAGGGAGGAGGGATTCCTCGAAACAGGGGACCCACTGGGACTCAGTGATCGCCCTCGCTGTTGTACTCGGACTAAGTTGGAGAATGAAGACGGAAAATGGAACCCCTCTCCCTGCTCACATTTTTACTTTTTAAATTTTATTAAAGGAACATTATAATATAACATTGTATAGATCTAATGAGTAAATTCTTTTCTCCTCCCTCATCTAAACCAGAGATGAACCAGAAGCCTAGCTTCTGAAAGTAAACCAAGCCATAAAGAGAACCCAGGAATCATTTCCTGGGGGTGGGGACTGATACTTGAAGGGAACTGCTTCTCCAAAGCACCAGGGCTGTGAAGAGACAGCAAGAAACTGGAACCCTCCACCCAGCCCCAGGGACTGACTTCATTTTTCCTCCCACTGATTGTCTTTCAAAGAATTACTAGTAGCTCTGTAGATCTGGAATCAGGGATTTGTGTGACGTAGAAGGGGCTTGGCATCAAAAATGCTAAATAATTACAACTCTGAGTGTTCCCACATTCGTTCGTGAAAGTATGATCTTTAGCACCTCGGCTTCTCACTCATGGAGCGCATGAATCGCTAATTGTTCCCCTGTCCCCAGAGATGAATTCCTCCATGGAAGCCAGCAGCAAAGAGCAGAACCTTGAAATCTACTTACCAGGAAATGTGTCAGCCTTGGTGGAGATTTCCAGTTTCTAACTTGGAAATTATGTTGATTAGAGTAAGTGGGAGCTTAACTGGGGGTTTGTTGATTAGTGTGATCTCCTGCTGGGGTTGGGAGGTGGGGAGTGGATAAACTCTGCATGAAAGAGCCAATTTTATCTTCTTTTGTCCTAGGACTTAAGAATTCTAAGTCCTGGTATGATGTTCTTTGTCTCAGAAGACTGGTGTGATGCTTGACTTATATAGTCAGTGACTTGAAAAAAGTAAGATTTTATAATCCTTGATAGGATGAAATATTAATGTCAGTGTGTGTGTGTGTGTGTACACTAATCTTGTATGTCAGCTTATCCTAGTCATTAAGATATTAGACAAAGAATAGTTTAGTGCTGATCTCTATCTAGGAATCTGAGTGGGTAAGAAGATCTCTTTCCCTTCCGAATGTTTTTCATCATCTTGTTTTAGGTATAAAAAGTCTCCCTGTGAAAGACTTCTGATTTTGGTTTTGGATTTAACAATACTGGAGCTCAAGGGTAGACTTTTAACTGTAATGAATATGATGGTCCAAGGTTTTGAGCTTTGACTGAGGACAGCTCTGTCTTTGTGGAAAGCAGCCACAGCAAGAAAAGGAGCCTAATGGTCAAGAAGACTTGCTTGCATCTTTCTTCTGAGGACAGCTGGAGAGATGCCTGAGCATACTGTTTGGGAGGGAGGGGAGGAAAGAAAGAAATAGAAAGGTCTCATTCCTTCCTCCTTTCTTCAGTTCCCCCATGAAAGATATGGAAGGCAAGACGAGTTTGTGTTGCTTTCTGTTCAGGTTACATCAATTGATAGTGTCTAAATTGACCCTATGTTTTTTCAGAAATAAGGAGAAAAATAATTTTCTCTGTTTCTTGCTTAATATTAATGGTCTGTGTTGCACACGGCATTCTCCTCACCCCATAATTCTCATCTCCCATTGCCATATCCTTGATACCCTTAATGGAGAACCAGCAGCCAGGGATCCTTGAAGTGATCCTTAAATTATTTGAGAAAGACTCCTAATTAAACCATTGGGTAATCGATCTGTGATAAAAGTGTAGGGACTTGATTTGCTTTTCAAGTTCTGTGGGGTTGTAGAAGTTGGAACTGTTCAAGTCAAAGGTGGAAGTGATAAAAGCGCAGTTGAACTGAATATATTCTGCCAAGATTTACAGTAACAAATTATTGTTTTTCAGCTATGGTACGATCATTAAGCATATGCCAAGCAATCAGCGCATGACTCTAATAGGTTCATGAAGGAAAGGCTTTTTCTAATCGTATTCGGTGGAGTTTTTCCCAAGACAGCAACAGCTTTTATAAAATGATGGTTATATCTCTTCATTATAGAAGCTAATCTCCCCAAAAGACATTCAGCAGCTGCAACACGCAAGCATCTTTTAGTTGCAAATTGTTTTTTTATTATTTATCCCTATTTAACTAAAGAAGAAAGGGCCATTGGATGATTTAAAAAGACAAGAATTTAGTGCTTTTACCACTTGGCAGGGCCCCACTGTGAGTGCTCGCATTGATCTCTTTATATCCAGACTTCTTGGGGATTGGTGGGTCCCTGTGTCCCTGCCTCAACTGCACAAGCCCAGCTCCTGAGTCTTGGAGAAAGCAAATGCACACCCTCGTCACCTGTCTGTTTCTCTTCCACGGGGAATTTGAAGTTGTGGGTGCTTCTGGGAGGATTGAAGACATTGCAGAATTAGCCACAGAGGACACACAGGTGTCCTGCCTCACGTCGAATGTCAGTAGCAGGGAAGCGGTACCCTCCACGTGACAGGGGGTTGTGGGAAGAGAGGAGTGTCCGCCAAGTGATGTGCATTGTGATTTACTGGTGCACATGCCATTGCAAATGACACCCCACAGTGGGAGTGCTTCAGAAAGTAATCCTGCTCCGTTTGAGACGGTTCTGTGGGGTTTAAAAATAAAATGGCACTAATGAGTTTTCGTATCACTCCATTGGTAGGACTCTCGGGGGACAAGTAGCCAATTTAAATAAATAAGGTTCCCTAACCCTATGGGAGATTACAGGGGTGAGACATTCATTTTAATCGAGGCTCAGTGTGAGACGAGGAAATTTCACTCATAATGTTCTTGTTAGGAGATGACTCCAACGGCTGTTTCCTTTGTTGCTGCTTGAAGGCAAGTCTTTGCCTTTCTTTGCAGAACTTGGCTCGTTTTCCTGGGAAGATTTAAGCTGTGTCTCCACCAGGCCTACTGTGTAGAATGGGGGCTCACTGGGCACCAAGGAAGCAGCTCCCTCCTGCCCTAGACTATGGCACTTGACTTTTTATTCTGTGCAGACTGAAGTTGTCATTGGGGGACAAATCCTACCCTAGCTTTCGATGTTCCACTTTATAGAGAGTTCAGTTTGGTGATAAAATAACTTCACTACCGCAATATTCAAATGAGCCCTAAAATCACATGGGGCTTTGCATAAATAGTCATTACACCATCCTGATAACAAGTGGAAACTTTGGACTATTGTGAAGCTATATTTCTCCTTGTTCAATAAGTGTATCTTTAATGCTGTTCACCATTTCATTTGTACTATTTATGTACTCACCAAAGGGTATGAACACTAAAAAAATAATTTCACATCACCTATCTTCCCATTGCATTTTATTTTAAAAGCCCTGGAGATACGTTCTCCTATAAATAATATAATACAAAGGCACTGTATTAATATTTCAGTGAAGATACCCATCGATTCACATGCACATACCAAATATATATTCTCTAATATAAACACATACCCCTCCCTGCAAATTAACTGTGCCTGAGGCTGGCAAGAAAATCAGGTCAAGCTAAAGGAGAAATCACAGAACAGGACAAAAATTAATTTACTACTCTGCACCACATGTGAATATGAGTTCACAGGAGGAAACGGGCTCATTTTCTGGACCATTACTATCCCTGCCTATGTTGAGAAGTGTTAACTCTGAGGCGCGTATGTTGTTATCTTGTCTGGACAAAGAGAAAAGTTCAGTCTCTCAGCTTGGATTTTTATTAGAGTTCCTTGTGCAGATAAAAGACACGGGTCTGTCTGATTAGCTCTATACTCTGTTCGCAGCCTCAAAAAGCCCTATTTGTAATTCTTTCTTCGTGGGATGTACCTTTGGCAGAATGCGGGATAAAATCTTGAACTTGCCTCTCTGCCTGAGAAGCATTTTCTGGAGAACAATTAGCCTCATTTGCAAACATTGGGAATGATTTTCAATCCAGTTCAGTCTCTCATCTTTATGCTCTGTGCTAATGCAAGTAAATATATCAGGGCAAATGCCCCTTAGCCATATACATTCAGGCCCCAAATAGAATTATTGTGGACTCCTCTTTGTCCGACACCCACATTGACCAAGCTGGAAAATATGTCCGCTTTACCTCTGACCTAGACTAATGCAGCCTCCTTCTCTGGGTCTCCCTGCTGCTGCCCTTGCCTTGTGTCAGTCTTTTCTCAGTGTAGTAGCCAAAGTGGCCAGAAGGCACAGGAGGCATGACACTCCTGTCTCAGAATTTTCTAGAAGCTTTCTGTCTCATAGAGCAAAAGCTAAGACCTCACAGTGACTGGTGAGGTGTCTCTCTTCTGCCCGTCTCTTGTCTATCCCAGGTTTGCTCACCTGCCTGCTCTTCCTGAAATACATCAACACACTGAGCCACTCAGAGCTCACGCTGATGGTAGTGCTTGTGTCTGGAAGGTTCTTTCTGCCAGATATCAGCATTACTACTCTCTTTCTTCCATCGGGTCCCTGTTCTAATGATATCATAATACAAGGTCATCAGGGAAGAACTTCCTGCTGAGCATCCCCCAGATTTTGCATCCCACCTGGCTGCGCTCTGTTCCCCTAGCTTTTTTTTTTTCTTGCTTTTTCCTTGTAGCTCATATATGCATTATGCTTGTGTGCCTGTACAGACCTAGTTTTGTTGCTCTTTAAAATTGGTTATTTTCCTTAGTATTGTTGATTTTCCTCTCTCCCCGTAAGCATGTAAGTACCAAGAAGGCAAAGATTTTGGTTTTTCACTTCATAGTCTCACTCCAGAGAATAGTGCCTAACATGATGTAGAATGTGTGTTGACTAAATGGCAAGGGAAGGAGGTAGGGAAGGAAGGTGGAAAAAAAATTCTATAATTGCTATTCTAGAAATGGTTGGAATTTCCCTACCTGTCTTTTTTATCTTCCACATAATCACTTCCATCTCTCTTATACTGGACTCTTCCATGTATGCCAATTCTTCACTTAAACAATGTGACTGGTTTACTGGAATCATAGGAAAACATAGGTGGGAAGGGGAGGTCACCATTCCAGTTTCTGCCTGGACACTGACCAGGTACCCCTCCCACGCTCACTCTGCAAATGAGCCAAGTGAATGCATCCTTACCTCCCAGGTGAGCATTAATTACCGTTTGCAGCAGGCTTTGAGGCCCGCAGATGAAAGCAGTCATAAAAACAGAAAGTGTTATTACATTGCAAATGGTTATAGGCACTCATTTAGCTCTGGAAACTGATCCAGCAGCAATGTTTAATCATGAGACTAAGGTTGGCCAAATATTACACTTGTTATAATTAATTTGAGCTTAAGCTTCAACGCAGTGACATGTTTCCTTTAAATAAAGTTAAGTCCTCTTAGGATGCATGAATCTATATGGGTCTCCGTTTTCAGCTGGGAAAGACATTTTTTTTTTCGCAGAGACAGCAAGACCAATGTGTCTCTGATGTCTGCTGGGACAGAGAGACTCTCTAAAGTGACTGCTTCCTTTGGAGACATCTTCTGCCTGACCCACTGTCTCCTTGACCGCTTCCCCCCAAGAGACAGTGACAAGAAAGCTCACATATTTATGACGATGTAGAGCTGAAGTTGAACGGAAAGGGTCTATAATCCTACTTGTCACTGAATGCCAAGGCACTCATGATGGCTTTGCTGACAAATGCTGCTTGGGACTACTTAAATAGTGTCTGTGATGAGGAGCTTCTTACCTCCAAGGATGTTGATGCAGATGTTATTCAGCAGTTGTCTGCATCATATCATTTGGCAACAACTACGAGCGAAGTATTTTCTGTGAGTCAGGACTTTGTTAAGTGCTCTGAGAGATGGAAAAATGAAAACAGTACTAGTGCTACAGACTCAGCACCACCTAGAGCCATGTCCTAGCTCTGGAGAGAACCTGAAATGCAGTAGTTATTCAATAAATACGTGGATGAAAGAGCCAGTTACTCTAAAAAGAATGATAAAGCACATGCCTAAGGAACCACAGTACTAGGTAGAACTTAAAGGAAAGACACAGATAAATACAGCAAACACTGAGCGGAATCTACCTCCTTTAATTTTCTTCCTTCCTAGGACTGACATCTGAACTAATATATAAAAGTCCATTTCTTCTTCCATAACTTCTGGTTCAATTATTCGAGGATAGCTACAGATTCCCTAACTTATTTCCCAGGCTCGTTGGCTGCAGGGCCTGTACCCTAGTCAGTGATTTTTAATGCCCACGTCTGTCTGAAGTCCTGCTCCAGGTTTCTCGGTTTCTCATCCAGGATCCAAGATGATGATGGTTGAGAGTGGAATGGATCAGCCAGTTCAGTACTGATCATACCAGCCTAGAGTCCAGCAGGAATCTCTTTCCCCTACATCTCAGATTATCTTACGATGTGTAAACCATTTGTTCAAAGAGCCTTTTGAACAAATGACATGTGTTTGCATCTTGGAAAACAACCCAGTGCTCCAAAAAAGAACACCGTATGGAAACTAAACACGTGACATATTATATGGTTTGGTTTTGTTTTTAAGGGGGTCATAGTTTTACACATCTTGCATTACAGTGAAAGAATTAAAGCCTATTAGTGTGATTTGGTGGGAAAACAGATTTTCTCCACCTTAATTTGAACTTTGAGCTTTCTCATTGTCCTTCAGTTGAAATTATTTTTTTTGAAAAAAAATGTATGTAATTTATTGGACAGAACCTTCAATTCGGGTCACTGATTGTGTGGTCTGGGAAAAGTCTCTCTCTCTCTCTCTCCGCCCCCCTCTTCCCTTCTCTCTCTCTGTCTCTGTCTCTCTCTGTCTCTCTCCTCCCCTCCGCTCTCCTCCCCTCCCCTTCCCTCCCTCTCTCTCCTCCCCTCCGCTCCCCTCCCCTTCTCTCTCTCTCCCTCTCTTGCTCTCTCTTTCTCCTCCCTTCCCCTCCCATCCCCTCTCCTCCCCTCCTCTCCCCTCCTCTCCCCTCCTCTCTCTCTGTCTCTGTCTCTGTCTGTCTGTCTGTCTGTCTCTGTCTCTGTCTCTGTCTCTGTCTGTCTGTCTCTCTCTCTCTCACACACACACACACACACACGCACACACGCACACACAATGTTCTCAGCAACAGAGCGAAATGGCTGGTCCAGACATCATTTGAGTTTCCTTCTAGAGCTAGCAAGTTTCACGGTCTTTTTTTAGCCCTTGCTTTCTTTGATCTAATTCAGATCACTTTAGGAATTGTCCTAATCTCAGAAAAAGAGTTAAGAGATAGTTAGAAAACCATTCTAAATAGAAGCATAGAGGAGAATAAGTTAAGTTGAAGATTAACCCCTACCTCCAGCTGCTTATACCTTACTAACATGGCTGGACAACAAACCTTGTGAAGCACCCCTTCAACTGCCAGCCGTAATTGTCTTTATCTGCATAATGTGATCTGTAAAGAAAAATCCTGAGAATGTTTGCATGTGTTAGCTGGTGGTGTCAGTGGGATGGGTCTTGAGACCCCCTACTTCAAGAGTGAAACAAGGACTTAATACTATCCCAACAGTTTGAAGGGAAAGAGAAGTTTTATGCAAAGATTGATAGAGACCCTCTGGGTCCTCCCAGTGAGAAGCCCACATGCTGGTCAAGACATCAGGCTTAGGTGGAGGGATGGGGTGGCTACACAGTGCAAAGTTGTGCTAATATTTTCTGGGAAGAGGTGGAGAATTCCAAGGAAAAGGACACCACGTCTTTTTGCACCATGTGTTATGGTCAGGGATAGATCTGCCATGGTGCCGAGGGCTGTGAGTATGAACATGCTAATGAGGAAGGGTCAAGTCAGGACAAAGTTGGGGTCTTTATACAGATCTTTGTTTTAAACCAGTTTAGACGTGGAGCCATTTTTTGAGGAAGCTCTAAAAGAAGAAATCCCATGAGCATTTGCTTTCTTGATTGACCGCTCAGGCTCGGCTCATGAGGAAGCCATTCTGCGCTATTCTGAAAAATAGCAGACAAGTGGAAAATTCCTGTGATGTTTCTGCTGGCCCCATCCGGCCATGGCTTCACTGGGCTGTGGCCACAGTCAGCCTCTAAAGGAGCGATCCCATCCCTTCCACCAGGATAGGCTTTGCTTGTTGCCCACACAGACTGGTTTGTTCTTGCCCCAGGTGCACATCCTTGCCTCCCGACCATGTGCACTCCTCACTTGCCTCCAGCCTTTCGGCATTTCAGCGCTGGCCCCCAGTGGTTTCTTTCTTAACAAGGGTGATCATTTGAAAATAATGTCAAAGTAAATCATTTCCATTTCGCAGCCCCTAACATCCACTCCGTAACTGCCTGTTTCGTTGACTCGTTCCTCATCTCTCCTTGTTTACTCTACCCTTCCTTCCTCTCTCTCCTCTGATTCCCTCGCCTAATTCGAAATTCTTCCAAGTTGGGCAGAGGCATCTCAGGGAGAGTGGGGGAATGAACAACTATTTCATAGCGCAAGCACGGCATGGTTTCAGCACCACGGAGAGCGGTACAGGGCGAAGGCTGGGAAAAATCCATTTCCTCAACCCTGGCCCCTGAATTTGAGGTCCCATTTGGAGCCCCTCGGATGGTGGACATGACAAAACTCTATAAAGAAGCTTTGTAGTAAGAACCTTTCTCCCCAGAGCTGAAGAGCCAAACCTTACTCTACCACAGACAAAGAGCAGATTGCCTCTGTGCCGGCTGCTGTCCTGATGTCAGCCAGCCTGGCATTTACCTTCCTTCCCCAAACTGACCTCTGAAGATGGGGGCAAGCTCTGGGGGCATTGTTCTAACCATGCAAACGCCCCAGCCATTGTGTCGGCCTGGGAGAGCTGCCTCTCTCTCTCCAGCCCAACACTGTAATTTTATCAACTCTGGCTCAGAGAAACCTATATTTATAATGCTAATTAGGAGGGCACACACATTTAATTTGAGTGGAAGACTGTTTGGATCTCGCTGAGCTTGATAGCACAAGGCTCAAGCGACAGCAGTCAGAGGCAAAGCGGGCCTTTCTCCTTTCTCCAAGTATTTGAAACAGGGCTTACTCTTGCCAAACCATTTCTCTGTTGGATTAAAAAGAGAGCGAGAGAGGGAGAGTGCTGAATATGCTGGAGCTCAGAAAACTTTGCGTTTATCTCCCGCCTGCATAATATATTTCTCTGTGCACTGAGAAAACATGCCTCTTATGTTATCTAATTGTTTCCTGACACATTTAGCAACATTTCACACTCTTTAAAGTGACATTAACATTGCTGACAGTGGAGGTGCTTTCATTAGATGGGCTTTGAATTGCAGCCAGGATGCACTGCAGGTCTTCAAACAGGCTTGTAAAAGGCGAGAAAGGCATTATTTATGAAAATAGAGACTTGGCCAGCAGTGTCCCATGGGTGCGTATTCATTTTGCTGATTCCAGTCAATTTAAGATGGTATGTGTGAGCGCCTGGGCACTTGCACACACACAAAACAGCTTCTCCTCACCGAAGGAGACATTCAGTGTCTAGTACGTCACCAGGTGATGTGGGTATCGAGGAAATTTGTCGAAGCACCTCTTCTTCCACCTCTTTGCAACCACATTGTAGTGCCATGCTATTTTCCCACATACACCTGTCATTCGGAACCATTCCTGAGGCTGAGGAACTAGGAGTAAGGCTGGTGTGTGTGGTCAGCTTGATAATTGTGCTCCCAACAGTGGACTTATTTCTCTTCCTGTTCTCCTTTCATGTTTCTTTTGCCCCTGAAGGCTGTTTTGCCATGGCTCCAGCTATCTGCATTGATGCATAGTTGTCCCTGGAGGGTGTTCTAAGTTAGCCTTCAGAGAAACTAGGCTGCAGCCCCTTCAAGGTCTGAACAGAGAAAATTGAAGATTCGTTCTGAATCGGTAGGAAGAAAGTAAACCAGGCTTCACGAAGATGGGAAGGGCTCAAAAAGAAAGGGGAAGTTTGTGAGTTTCTTCTAGGAACCACCACCTTTCTGATCTTGACCCAATTATTGATATGGGTGGGCAGAATACTAGTTAGAAATTGTGGAAATGTAGGGCAGAAGGAGAGCTCAGTGTGTGATATGTAAACAGGCAAGTTGTTAGTGAGATGTAGTGATGACACCCAAATGCAGAGAGCCCCGAACCGTGAAGACAGGTCATGCCTGAGCTCCTGAAAGTGGCCCTTTAACTGGGGCCAGTCCAGCAGCCTGCCACTCTCCCCATAAACCATCTATAATAGCATGTGTGGAATCGGGAGGGTTTGGCCAGGGCCATCTGAAAACGATTTGTTTTCAAGAAAATGCTTAACAGGGCTTTTGTGAGCTCAGTGAAGTGTGGGTGAAGAGAACAATGAGGCCTTCCGCTGTACAAATAAAAGCTTTACATGGGTGCTATGGAAGTGAGCAAACCCAGTTAGGCTGGTCTGGCTTCATTGCAAAGACACAAGGGGTCATAATGAAAACAAGGTGAGGTTCGGTCACCTGACACTGAGCTGGAGCATTCTGCCCTGGAAGGGGCCTGGCTCTTTCAAGGCCGCCCAGCGCTCCCTCAATGAACAGGTCCCTCATTTCCACATAAAGCCATGCTCTAGTGTCTCTCGGTGACACCGGGTGTGCTTTGAGGAACTCTGTTCTCACTCACATTCCTGAGTGGCCGTGTAAGCTGAATTACTGGACATTTTCTTGGGTGGAGAGAGGACCTGAAGCAAATCTCCTGCACTGATAGCTGCTCAGTTAGCAGGTGCAGAAAAGAGCTACTTAAAAATTGACATGTGCCTGCACATAGGGGTGTATATTTTATAAATCAAAGTCACCTCAATAAGTGTTAAATTAAAAAAATTGACACAGAACATGAAATGTGCTTATGTAAAACCATCTCACATACTACCCCAGAATTTCTCAGCCTCAGCACTACGCCCATGCGGGCTGGGAGTATTTCCTGTTGTGGGGACTTCTCCTGTGTGTTTCAGGTGCTCAGTGACATTTCCGGTCTCTGTCAGCAGCATCCTGTCTCCCATCCCCTAAGTGGTAACAGCCAAAAGATATCCAGGCATTGTCAGTGTCCCTTGGGGAGCAAAATCACTCCTTGTTCAGAGCAAGTGATTTAACCAATATCAACACTGAAGATAACCAGTCTGCTCTGGGAAATGCAAATATATGATCAGATACATAGTAGAGAGATATATATATATTTTTATATATATACACACACATATGTATTTGCATAAATGTGTTAATACTATATTCATTAAGATTATTTTTTATTTGTCAGTTGTGCTTGAAACGACGGTCCTTTTCTTGATGTCAACAAGAAATTACATCCCCCTTCCCCTATCCCAAGATGAACAGGGAACAGTGAGACCCGTTGCCAGTGAGCGGGTGATGCAGTTCTCTTGCCAGAGCCCAGGACAGAAAGCGGCTGCCATGCTCGCTTGATTAGTCACAGGTAGAGAGCCATCTGCCTGCATGTCCTCCACTCTTTGATTCCCACAGTGTTCTTAGAAATAAATGCATGAGCTCCCTGCATACATTTTTTTCTGGGACCCCACATGTTTGATTTCTTGTGATCTAACCAAGAAGGAATTCAGCTTATTGAACATGAAAATTTTATAGTTCTGGATAAAATTGCATAGCTTACAATCTCTTTCCAGTTCTTCCACTCAGTCATGGTGGTCTTGACCCAGTCGTTTGCTCACTGAGACTTGGCGACCTGATTTAGACCGGAGACTTGTGGTTTTAAGTGACAAAACCAACCCACGCTGACTTTTAAAGTAAAACAAAATTAGAGGATGGGGTGGTGATTAAATCAGTTCAGGCACTGGAAAGCTTAGTGGCTGTGTTATTTCAGCTCTGGATGAACCCAGGTTTTCTACTGACGCCTTCAGGAAAGTTTCTCCCCTCCTCTCATCTCTGCCTCTAGCTCTGTTGGCTCTGGTCCAGGGCAGGCTCTTCCCTGGACTGTTAAGAAAGATACATTCTTCCAGTCTCATTGTCTCCAGACTCATCCCCAAGGGGGAAGAATGATGGTCTCCCCACTTTGACACAGCCATGCCCACAGTTGGGACTTTTGAACCATCTACAACTAGTAAGCTGCCTATCTCGTTAACTGTCTCTTCTGCCAACTGTGTATCAAACATAGTTATATGGGATTTGCCTTTATTTTCTCCAGTCCTCACAATAAAACATGAAATCAGAGTTATTGTTCCCAGAGAAACCAAGAGAAGCACCTTGAGTTACTCCAGCTCACCCAGAAACTGGAAGAACTCAGGTCAGCCTGGCTCCGAAGTCTGTGCCCTCTCTGTTCTCGTTCGATCTTTGGAGGATGGATAAAATCAGAGAGGCATATATAATTGGTAATGAGGTCATTGAACTTATTTTGGAGGTAATGGAAAATAGAGCATTGTGGATGGATTGCACTGTGCAGACAAATACTTCAGGCACGAAGGCAGAAATAAACATTTGCAAGAGACTAGTAGGTGATCACATCCCCTGGAGTCCAGGGTTTTATTTGAGACAGAGTAGAAACTTGACTTGGGACAGAGCATGGGAAGGGATGGACACTCATTTAGGAAAAGCCAGTTGTCATTTTGGTAACTGACAAACCCAACTGCAGATCTGGATTCTGCCACTGGGATATATTATTAACACCCTTACGTCTCTAGAGAGTGTCACTGAGTCATTGTGCAAGGGTCACCATCAAATCCCTGATCCAGGTACACAGCAGGTGTGTGACAGTTCCACCCGTGTCCCCTCCATAGAGGTAGGAAGTGCGGCCACAGATGTTGGCGGGCGTCTCTGCCTTATTGAGCCCATTTTACCTTCATGCCTCACAGACCTCTGCAAATTCCATGTGCAAAGCAGGGCAGGATTTGGAAAATCTGATGTACTCTCCTGAATAACATTCTTAGGGAATTCCAAAGAAAGTGGAACCATATTTCTAAATAATAATAATAATAATAATAATAATAATAATAACCATAGACTGCGAAATAAAAGAAGAGCAATATATATCGCAGAATTAGGATTGTTTCTATTTACATACGTTTTCATGTACCTCGTCTACTAACTTCTTCAAAAATAGGAGTTTCAGAAGCCACAGGTGTTTGGGGATACAAAGGATTCACTGAATAAGCATCAGGTGTTGGGAAATATCATTCAGCCAGTTGGTTAAGTCCTCTAACCCCCTGGTTTGCCTCTGGATACGGTCTTCCTGCCAACAGTGAACTTAAACACAGAAGCCACGTCTGTGCTGAATCTTTGAGCTTAGGACACCACAGAGGATTTCCAGGTTTTGACTGAGTTATTCTAATCTCCGTTAGTCATTTGTCTCTGTGAGTGGTCACTGGAGCTATTTCCAGGAGGAATCTAGTTTTCTGCTCATGCTTAATCCCTGCAGGAAGATGATCTCTGTGATAATTTGCAGGAGGGGACCGAGGAGTTTGGCGTTTACGTCTCGTGCGGGAAATAGTAGAGTGACTCTTGGATTGTAGAGCTTGGCCTTTGGAGTGCAAATGTGTGGATTCACATCCCAGTTCATTTACTTCTTGCAAACAGGTCAGTGTTAGGAAAGTTTGCCCTTCTTAGCCTCTTGTCTTCACATGTCACAGGGCATATTTCTAGTGCTTTGTTCACTGAGAAGCTGGCAATGTTAAGAGAAAGCTGCATATAAAATACTTGGCTCCATTCTTATCACAAGGCAAGATCACATATGTAATTGGTAATGAGGTCATTGAACTTATTTTTGGAATTAATTATCCCTGCTACTGTCTTGTTTTTGGTTTGGGGTTATTTTTTCCCTGAGCCTCTCTCTGCTCCACCAAATATCCAGATACCTCATCACTACAGAGATCAATTATGCATTGTTTACACTGAGCATTTTAGTATCTGCTTGCCATTAATCTTTTGAATGAAAAAGGAACCAGTTGTCTTAAGTAAATTTGGGAAATTGATCTGCAACATGCCCCCTATCATAAATTAGTGAATATATTAAAATCAAGTGTACAGAGCAGCAATTTCATGGAGAATATTTAGTGCCTTGGGGAAGGAGAGAAGACTGTAGCCCTTTAATCTAGGGTAGGGGAACTAAATCTGAATCCAAATCAATTTAAGGAGAAAAACGGTACTGTAATTGAAACAGTGGAAGTGAGAGCCACGTGACTTTAAACCTCAGTGTATGAAATCACGTTTTTCAGGTGTGGCTGATATAGGTGCCCTTTATCTGCTACCTTTTTCTCAGTCCTCATCCATGATTTTTCTCATCAATGATGGCTGTGCTTCTCGCCAAATCCAGGATGCTTCCAGAATCTTTTCCCACACAGCAATCGAAACATCCACACCAAATCTATCAAAGTTAACATGGAAACGCCGTGTCTGGCTCTAGGTGTTTTCCATCATAACATTTTTAGAAGTTAAAACTGTCATGAAGTCTTACTCATTTGGAAAGCAGATGTATGACAAGATTTGAATTTGTCCCCCTTTTTAAGGTCAAGGGGAATCCACTCATACTGCCAATCAGTTAGACTTTGACTCACATGGGGATTTGGAAAATACACATACACACCCACACATGCATAAGACCATATGAGTTGAATGAATGGCATATTGCTACTTTTGAATGTTTTTTCCTGCTTTTCAGCAGATCAGTTAGCTGAGTATTTGTTTTCTATTCCAGTGACTCCCCAAAATTCGTTGGGGGTTGGGGAGTCTCTGTAGGATGTGAAGGGGGACACGGTAAGTGCGTAGCCCTGGTGACATGCTTATCCCATAGGAGGTATTTTTGTAAGAAATCACAGTCTGTAAAGTGCGCCTGTGTGAGCTCCAGCTTTCTCCCTTGTACTTTGGAACCTGTTGGTGTCTGTACAGATGGTATCTGTCAGTTGGAATAGTCGACAGGAAAAATGGAGCATAAGTGAACAAAATTAGCAAATGACATAGCAAATCGAAAAGAACACACACTCTGAGTGGGGGCACACTTAGGGATGGGGACATTTCCAAGTCAATGGTAGGTGCCCGTGAGCAGGGTTTTAGGAGCCACCAGATGTTGGGTGGAAAGGGGGTAGGGGCCACCGGGGATCAGACAGCTCCGTCACGTCTGTCTCGGTATCACCAAGCACCTCCAGCACCCTCCATGGTGCTGAGAGTGCTCTTCTATTGTCTGTCTTTGTATAAATTAAACGGCAGCTCTGTCTGTACGCTATGAAGTGAATTCATGCTGAACAAAATTTTAAAAGTTCATGTAAAGAATGATTTCACAGCAACTCTCATCTCAGGCCCCTGGAAAATTGCACTTGAACCTCAGTTCCACCTCCGTCACTCAAAGGAATTTAAAGATTGGCTTCCAGCCACCCTTGTGCTTCAACACACAGTTCAGCTATGCCTCAGCAATGCAAACTTTAAAGCCTATTGATTGTGCCTTAAAATCTGTGCCTACCAGAGCCTGGCTGCCCAGTGGACGTCTGCACTGACCTCCCAGGGCCTGGGTCAGGACACCTGCATGCCCAGGGGCCCGGAAGGAGGCAGAGGCAGCGTTTCTGTGAAGGAACCACTTTGAACTTCCCAGCAAAATTACAAGAAAAGCTTTGAACTCCGCCAGTTAATAGCTGCTGTAAATAGTTATTCAAAGGAATTTTTTTTTCTATGCTTGAAATCTGGAGATTGCCTTGGGATTGGGAAATGGGAAACTAGAAATACGGTTTTCTGTCAATCACTTCCCCCCCATTCTTCTTTATCACTTTCTCCCTTTTTTGTCACCATGCTGTTTGGACAAACACCAGGCAGAGGGGTTGGAGGGTGGATTTTGGAGGAGATAAATCTGAATTTGACTCCTAATCCCTGACACATGCTTAGCTGGGCCATTTCAGCCTCCTGTGCCTCAGTCTTAGTCATCCGTACACTGGGAATGGTGGTGACTCTAACGTCACAGGAGTGTTTGCAGAATTAAACACGAGCATACATGTAAAGCGGCCCAGGGAGTGGCAGATAGTCATTGAGCAAAAGCATTCGTGGTGAAAGTGGTGATGATAATGATACATCTACTGGAGGAATATTTATGGAGGAAAGTATTGATTAAATATTAGCACTGATTCTGGTGAAATTGCGATGAGTTTCATTTACCTTTGTTGGGTCATCTGGTAAGAATATCATGCCTTATCTGGCTCTAAAACAATTATGAATTCAAAAGCCACTCCATGTCTCCACTGATGTATTTCAGGTATGATTCTTCTTCAGCTATTTTACTGGGTCAGAGCCCCTAACATTTAAAGTTTAAGAGCATCTTCTGTCTCTTTCTGCCATTCCCACCCTCAGAAAGAGGGTTAGGTGAGTGGTTTGATGCCTCTCTGCGATTGTCCATCTGGTTTCCACTCACTGAAAGGCCTTTCCCTCTTCTTTCGATGACTGCCCAAGTAATCCTAGTTCGACAGTCCACCCCTTTTCTCTGATCCTCTTACCCTGTCCTCTGGATGCAACCTTCTTGCCTTTGATGCTCATGTACTGAAATGAAATCTGGTGAATCAGGTGTCTACTTCCCACTCACCACCTCTCAGGATATGAGGTTTCTGAGGCTTGCTTGTGTTTGCACTCTCACTTTCTAGCTGAGTGCACGTGAGAACCACTCTTCACTTTATGAAACCACAGTGATCTATCGATAACATGCAATGCACTGATGAGTAGGTCAGGAAATAAAGTTATAAAAGTCACAACATGAAAATACTGTGACTGAAACGCCTGAAAATGCTTCCACCCATGTAGCACATCTCCAAGTAGGAAAACACATTTCTTCTGACACTGGTGCTTCTGGCCCCGAGTGGAAATACTAACCGGAGTCCTGAGTTGGCTTTTTCCTCCACGACCCTAGTGTTAGGGCCCAATCTGTGGGCTGCTACTTTGGGCCCATATTAATGAGTTTCCCAAATGGAACAAAGCGGCAGACAAGGACTCAAGATGGCAGGGGTGACTCAGGTGAAAGAACACACGTTAGTTGTCTTCACTCCACAACTTAGCTGCCCAGAGCTTCCTGCTATATGGACAGAGAGTCGGAACATCCGCCTGTGTGGGAGGAGAATTTCTTGACCCAAGGGCTGCTCCAAGTTACTGCCCGCCTCCTTCCAGGCTGGCTTCTCCTCCCTGCGATCTGCAGTGTCTATGCTTCTCTTTCTAAGAATTCTCCCCGAGGTGTCCCCAAAAACCACATGGCAGAGAGAGTAGAGGCATTGATCTATTCATTGGGAAGCAAATTATACCACCGTTTTCCTTCTTTCTTCTACTGCAAACTAATATTAGTCTACCTTATTATCTACATGTTCATTCAACTGGAGCTGTTTATTAGGAAGCTGTGGAGGATAAAGGGGTGAATAAAATAGAAGTTCACGTTCAGATGCTGACAAGGGCTATGAAGAAATTGAAACAGACTGAGATAGAGCAGAGAAGTAGTCAACCTTCGGAAGGCAAACAGGGAAGGCTTGCATGAAGAGTAGTTGACTTGTGGATATCTGAGGAGACAAATGGGGAAGAATGGTCCCCATGGAGGGGACAGGAAGTTTTAAAAGTCTGATGAGGGAATGGTTTTAAATGTTCAAGTAGAGCAAGTAAAGATGGACACGTTGACTAGAGAATTAGGGGCTGAGTGAAGAGGCTAAGTGTCGCCATTAAGAGGGGGAGGTATAACCAGCAGAGCAGAAAGGCACGGTGGTCAACATTTTCACAAGGAGTTTGGGTTTCTTTCTACTTGTAATGAGAAACTATTGGAGGACCCCCAAGCAGGTAGGAGTTACGACCTGATTTCTGCCTTTAAAGTGTTGTTCTGGCTGCCACAGAGAAGAAGTAGGGAGAATGGAGAATAGTCATCCTCAATGCTGTCCGTCAACAGGTCCTTGGAAACTACCTTTAAACGAAACAACAAACAATGGAACCTGGTTCTGGAATGATGTTGCCTTGTTCATCAATGGCTGGAATTTCTTTTTTCTCATCAGCATTGTAATGAAAACATAAAGGAAACCACATTCTTTGAGGAACTGCTGCGGACGGTTGGGTGGCAAGAGTGGAAACAAGGAAACCAGCCAGGAGGTGGCCCTGGGAGGGACATGCACTTAGAGGTTTTCCAGAAGGATACTATTTCAACTCTGTTGATGGACATTTCTGCTTATGACGGTTTCCTGAACTCTGCAACTACCCATAGGTTGCATTTGGACAGGAGAAACATCAGACCACTCAAAAAAACAAACAAAAAAATAACGGCATCTAGACATTTCCTTGATTTATTTTTTTGATAATTTGTATTGTGAGATGGTTTCAATGTAACTTTCTCTGGATGCACCCATGACCCTTCTGCTGACCTCTGACCCTCTGTCCTCTTTCCCAGGTCGTCCCATTCCACCTACATCCTCGTCTAGCCTCCTCCCATCTGCTCAGCTGCCTAGCTCTCATAACCCTCCACCAGTTAGCTGCCAGATGCCATTGCTAGACAGCAACACCTCCCATCAAATCATGGACACCAACCCTGATGAGGAATTCTCCCCCAATTCATACCTGCTCAGAGCATGCTCAGGGCCCCAGCAAGCCTCCAGCAGTGGTAAGGAAACTCCGTGGTGTCTGCATGTATGGTTGCGGTGTGCATGACATTCGCGAGTCTCCAGCCAATGACAACTAAGAAACCAAGGCTGGGAAGACGGTGGTGGGGGGGGTGCTTGAAGGTGAAGTATGTGTGCTGTCTTACGGCATCGAAAATTATGGCCGTTGAAGGTCATAGTTACTGAAGAGGTTTCTCTTATCCTAACAGGACTCGGGCCGCTTTCATTAGAGGGAGTTTGCCCATTGCGGGCCTGCTGGCCTCAAAGGTGAAGTGCAGAGAGACAATAGAATATTGAATTTGGTATTAACTGTCATTGGGGTCACAACCAAGTGTCTCTACTCACCCTTCCACATCCAATTTGTGTGCATCTTGGATCCCTCAGCTGTTTAACAGTTGATTTCTGACTCCTTCTTCCTGGCTTGTTTAGATGATTCTGCGATTAAAAGTGTGTGCCCTTGATATGAATACTGAACATCCTGCCAAGTCTAAAATGTTTGGGGGTGCCCTCTTGTATGCCCCGCAACTGTTCCCACATCACTTGAACAGGCAGATCATGTGCTACATGATAAGTACTGCCAGTAGATCCCAGTTCTCATGGATTTCGCATTCACAGAACCAAGGGGCCAGTCACTGGGTCCCAGCCCACTTTGAAGAGTTTGCATTTACTGCCTCAGTTCCCGACCCTTAAATCTTGGGTGGATTTTCCACTGGCCTAGCAGTCATCATGCCTGGTGTGTCTTTCTCTTGTTGAAGATATGTTCACAGGAACATAAAATCATGAAAGTAGGCAATACCTAGGGTTCAAGAAGTGATGCCCAGTGAGAACCAAGAAGCTCCTAACCCAAAGCCTTCAGAGCTGGCTGCTGAATTAGCCACTCATCCTGTTGATTAACATAGCCTCTCAAAAGCAACACAGAGCTGTCCATGCCAAGAGGGCTCCTTGCTGAGATGGTGTTTGGTCTCCAGCCATGAGTATGCCACCACTGGTCTCACCTCTATAATTAGAGAGGACCTCCTAAATATACCTACAGTGACTCATGCTAGGGATGGAGTGATGGACAGCTGCTTGGAATGACCTCTGCCCTTCTTCAAAGCCTGGCCTGATCTATTTAGTAAACTTATATTCTTTCTCCAAAAAAAAAATTGCCTAATCAAATCTCTCATCAAATGAGCAATCCATTGTTGATATTATGAAGGCCTTTAATCTACCATAAATCTTTTTTAGAACTCATCAGAGCTTCTAGTTGGAGAGAAATGTGATTATGGCACTCTTAAAATGACATTACATCATTGGGGTGATTGGTTTATCATTTGGAGAAGAGACATCAATCATAACTAGCATAACCACACAGTAAATGAATTCAACCTTTCTACTGTGGAACAATGACACTGTAATTGCTCAAAATCAGGCTTAAAATGAAATCAGAAAATGCTCTTTCTTCCAATATGATGTTAACTTAATGGAATATATTATGAAAAATCATGTTTGAGGAAATTCTATATAATTAAAAATATGTGGAAATATATTTCCTTTTTTCTTTCATCGGAACCTGATTTTTGCCTCCAAGCTTTTTTTTTTTTTTTTTGGTGGCAAAGATTATGTTGCATTTAATTGAACTACCTTCGCTTATGTTTTGGTGCTTTTTATTTCATACTATGTAAGCGTGATGACTATTGTATTATGAAGGACAAGAGTCTTTTTCAATGAGGTGCACCTGCTGGTAGCTTTTTTAAAATCGACAATTATTAGGAAGAAAATGAGCTTTTCAAAACTCTATCCTTGTATGCATCTACAGAGACCAGAGCAGAGATGATTTCCATAAGAGCGGTTCTCAGTTCATATCTCAGAGCCTTCGAGAATATTTTCTTAGTGATGATGCTTTGATTTCTTTTCTTTTGGACATGGTATCAGATATTAAGTTGTTGACAGTGTATTTTTGCTGGCTTATACCTAATCAAGACCTCATTTTGGTAGACATGACAGATCTGTATGTTCAGAGTCAAACCTCTCCATTTTTCATCCCTCTCACCAATTTGTTCAGCTCACTTAAGATTGATAGCTATTTAAGCTTCAGTAACAGACGAAAATACCACAGAAAATGTGAGGGTCCATTTTCATCTCAGGCGAGTGCTGTGCCAATAATATTTCTTCACCTGAGGGGTGAAGATCCAGTTAAGCCACACCCTGGTTTTCAGCTTTTGTGAAAACTGATCAACAGGCAGTCATTCAAAATTCTTGACTCTGGCAGCTTAGCTCCTGTGTGTGCATGTGTGTGTGCGTGTGTGTGTGTGTGTGTGTGTGTGTCTTGTGAAATGGATTTGGGGTCTGGGACAAATTGGGGATTCTATCAAGATCTGAATGCAGTTGTCATGAATTTAAATTTGACATAAAGGATTGAAAATAGAGTTTGACACAGAAGATGCAAAGAGCAGAGCCATGTCTGGGAGTTCGGAATTGAGTTTGATGAAAGGGGCTGGGTTTTTCCGAAGGTGTTACAGCCCAAACAAAGCAGCGGCGTTGTCAGTGGTGTGAGGTTTCACTAGTAAATGGTGCAGGTGTTTTTAAGTTGGTCTCTCAGCAGTAACCTTGTGTTCCGGTGATCTGGTACCCATTTTGTCTTTGCCTCTTTTTGAGGTGAAATAAAACCCCTTCCAATATCTTCTGCCCATAGAGGATAGTCAGAAATTCTCCCCCACTCTCCTCTTACTGCTCTTCCTTGGCATTAGGGAAGCCCATCGTGCAGACACTGAGCACATCTCCTACCAAAGGGCCTCTGTTCTAGGGAAAGAAGCCAGACGGAGATAAAGCACACAACTGAAATGTTTTCGACAACATGAAAGCCTCCTCAGTGCAGCAACAAAACTTCACCTTTATGGTTTACCTGTCGTATTTTCTATAGCTCTGGTGCCTTCTTTAGTGAATGATACTAAAAGCCCGACACATTGCTCTAACTCTCAACCTGTGCTGGTTGAGCCCAGGCCCAGGCCCAGCTAGTAGGATGTAAGGAGGAATGGCGGTGCTTTTCCTCTCAAGCCTTTTCCTCCAGAGAGCTGAGCTCCGACAGGTGGCTCATTTGTGTTCCGAACTTCTGCCAGGGCAGGTGAGCTCTGGAGAAGCTTCTCATATCCAGCAGCAGAGTAACAAATCCTGTGAAACAGCATGTCTCATAAAAACACCTCTGCATCCCAGTGGCCGCACCGCAGAGGCTCCTGCGGATGGAGGAAGGAGACCATCTTCCGAATCGGAAGAGGGTTGGCGGTTTTCAGTTAGTGGACCCGGAGGATGAGGTTGGAGTCTCTGGGCAGCCACCGTATAAGATAGAAGTGTTGTCTTGCCTTCCTCTCATAATAGGTTGAGTTTTCGTTTTCTTCAGTGTCTCGTGAAAGGGGTTTGGAATACTCGGGACAGCAAACTCTACAGAAGAAATGTAACCTGGTTGCCTCTGTCAGAACCTTCTCGGTTGATCCTAAGTGGCAAAGGGACTGTCCCAGCAGGGGACTCTCTTTTTAACTAAGCTCATTACAGGCTCTCTGATCTTTTTTAAAAAGCCAATGCCTGGGTTAGTTCTAAATGAAAATAGGTCATTGACATCAGCAAGCTTCAGGCTGTCTAGAGTGATAAGAATTTAGTTGCCTCTATAATGCCTTATTTCTGTAGCATCAAAAAGCAATAGGTTTTTAGTCATGCTTTCAGCTGTGCAGTCATCCATCCTTTTATCTGTGCATCTGTCTGTTCACCCATCCATCCGTCCACCCACCCATCCATCCACCATCCATCCATCCACGCATCCACCCATCATCCATCCATCCATCCATCACTCATCCATCTATCCATCCACCCATCCACCCATCATTCATCCATCCATCCATCCATCCTTTCATTTTCTTACATCTACCCCTTAATTAGTGATAACTAATAGCATTATGTAAATCTATAATTGGATGGCACGGTAAGAATAGGAAAAACCTAGGAGACAAAGCGTGTGTGTGTGTGTGTGTGTGTGTGTGTGTGTGTGTGTGTACACATACATACTAATATATGCAAAATCCTGTTCAGTTAGTTAAGATTGATGGACAACCTGATTCAAAGCTTCCTGCGAACCAAACCAAAAAATGGAAACAGAAAGAACAAGTCCACAAGATCCTTGAGATAAAACAAATCAATTTATTCAGGGAAATTCTGCAAAATCCTCATTATAAGGCCAGAAAGAAATTTCTCGGCGAGAACAAGTGTACACTCCAGATGATTGAATTCTCAGTAATAGGCTCTATTACATAAGCTAAAGAATGCCCTCTCCAAATTTCTTACACGTTCCTTCCACATAATTCATAGAAAACACTTTCAGTTAAAACATAATTCTACAATTTCATCCAAAAATTGCACAGCCCAAGGACAAAGCTTGACTCGATCCATAGATAAACTTTAGTTCAACTGAAAGACCGGGTTTTAGACTGCATGTTCCACAGACAGTAGACTTCAAATATCATTGTTCATCACGAAATATTTGGGCGTTAGCCAACTTGGTGGTGATACTCACCACGCGGAACCTGAAAAGCAGATGTTCTGTGTTACCAACTTGTCCTGTCAGCCCCAGAGAGCTTAGAATTGATAGCTTTGTGTGGACTTGAAAGTGCACTCCAGGGCAGCCTCACACCACAGAATGTTCTTAAGTTAATGAAGCCTCCTCCCCTTACATACTTGAGGTTTAGGGAAAATGTTTTCCTCTAAAATATTATAAACGTTCTTGCCTTCTTAAGGAGATTCTGCCCAATGTAATGTAATTTAATTTAGGGCTGCCTGGATAACTCACAGCAATTACTATGCACATTGAGATTGTATTGTGCTGATAATACCAACTCATTTTTCAAAATTCGCTGTGCATTAGAAGGCTTCAATCCCACCTCTCCTAATACAGCACATTTTCACTTCTCGTTATGCTCTTTGTAGATTTTTCTTTCTCCTTCCAGCCACTGGAGGATTCTGGGGTCAGGTCCAGAATAGATACTCAATCATTATTTATTATGTTAATGAATTAAAGAATGTTGTAAGTAACTGCCTTCATTTTAGCAACGTATGGCTTTCTATCACATGGTAAAAAAAAAAAGGGATAATGATACGGAAAGAGGGCAAATTAAAATGTCCTAGCTCAGGAGACTGGGCCTTTTTATAATATATAGGTAATTTTCGGTAGCTCTTTTGTGGTTTTTAAATTTGTTAATTTTATTGAAGGACTGCTGCATTATGCATTATACGGGTTTAAGGTAGGCATCATTATAAATCACCACCTGCGTATAATACATTAAGTTTGTGATCACCGGTTAGGTCTTCCTTCACCATACAATTGATCCCCTCTACCCAGTTTGCCTGCCTCCCCTTCCCCTTCCCTTCTTGTAACCACTAACTTGACTTTATTAACTAAAGTATGGTGTTTCGTTTGATTTGGTCCATCTATTGGCCTGGTGTCTATTTATCACAGAAGAGTGAGATTGCGTGATGTCTGTCTTTCTCCTTCTGACTCATCTCGCTGAGCATTGTTTCCTCTGGGTCCATCCATTTTGCTCAAATGGCAGGATTTCATCTCTTTGATAGCTGAGTGGGAGCTCCAAGGTCCTCTGGATACTCTGTCAGAGGAAGCTCTGCCTGCCTAGGAGACACTTCATTTCTCAGTCTTGATTTTGGGGTCAGGAAAGCAAATTCCAGCACCTACCCTTTCCCAAGTCAGATTTGTTTTACACTTGAGCCACTCGGTTCCAAGCTGTTTCCCAGTCAATCTGTATCAGCCTTTCCAGTCTACCTGTAACGGCCCCCAGCACCCCCGCCGTGGTTTAACCTGGCCTTCCATCTCCAGAGGAGTTGTCTGCCCAGTGAACAGTGGAGGCCAAGTCCAGGATGCCGTCTCAAGTATACAGAGGGCACGAGACAGCCCCAACGCTTGCTTGCCCAAAGTCAGAGCCACAGAGAGATTTGAGTCTCAGTCCCAGTCACTTTTCCTTCCTCCCTGTGAGCTCTTCAGTTTAAGCATTTTATAGAATCTTGCTTCATTTACTCTTATTTAACCTCCAGGGCATCTCAAGGCAGCAAGAGTTATGATCACACTCATTTATTGATGAGTAAACTGTCCAAGAAGTTAAGTCACCTGTCCAAGGTCACAGAACTGGGAATTGATGAACCTGGGTTACGAACTCAACCTGCCAAAGACTTTTCTCCTTACTCCTTGCCTGAGGTTGACCTCTAAAATACTTTTGTGGCTTATTGAGATATCCAAAGCCAAAGAAAGCATTGTACTATAAGTGGCTGGCAATTTTTACGAGGTCAGAAAATGCTAATAAACCATCACAAAAAACTCTTCACTTCCTGCTTGGAAAGTATCTGTGTCCTCAAAAGCTTCTCTTGAAGACTTTGGTCCAACTCCCTTAGGAAGACCTAGAAACTCTTTATGGCTTCCTTCAGTGGAGTCTTAAGATCTGGAAAGCTGGGGAAAGATGAACGGAGCAAGAAATCCCTCAAGTGGAAGTTGGAGGGCTCGGGTTTTCAATACTCTGTGGCTGATTCACAGCATGACCTTTGGCACCGGATCCTCACCAGAGGCTCAGTTTCCCTACCTGTGGTGCATGGGCATTGGCTAAAAGCGTCTTCAAGCCTCCCTTCTCACTCTAACATTCGATGTTTGTAAATTCCTCACATCCCTGTGAAGCGAGCCCCCAGTCCTCTTCCCGGGAGCTGTGGATTTCACCCCACCCTCGGCGTCATTGACCTAGCAGGGTCCCATAGGTGTACAAAGCAGCAGCTTGCAGTCTCCCTGCAGAAGTGAGAAGCGTGGATTGAGGTCCTCTGTCTCTAGCTGGGACATGTTCACTCAATCCCAGCAGCAAGTGGAGAAAGAAGAGCTCCTTCAGCACAGCCCTGGACTTAAGAGCCTCACCCTGGTCTCCTCAGCAAGATCTTCCACCTTGACCCTAACTCTGGAGATGATGATTCTCCAGACTCTTGACACTGCTAGTGTGGCAAACCAGTGTAGTAAACAGATCAGACCTTTTCTTCTTTCCGTATGTGCCTTGTTGCAACACACACACACGCACACAGGCAGTTTGCAGCTCCAGCAGTTTCCAGCCCAGCTAGAGTTGGGACTGGCTCTGCACTGCAGTGCAAATGAGCATATAGGCGAGATGGACAGGTCATTCCTTTGGAGACTCACAGCATGGAAGTGACATGTGGCACAGATCCTCTCCTCCTCAGCAAATAGACGTGCTATTGACAAAATTGCCAAGGTCGATGCACATTGTGTACATTTTACTTCTCCATCTCTGTCCTGGCTTCTTGGTACATATAAAAAGATGTCCTGGACAGGCCCAGGGATGGGCAGCTTTCGGCGGTATCTTAACAGTTTCCTGCCCGCACAGTCTTTACCTCTTCACTTTGTTTTCTCCCAAATTCCCTTGAAGAAAGACGGCGTTAAATTCTAACCAGCTTCCTGCAGAATGTCCCACAGCCATTTAAAATCGTGGCCTCAGCCCCTTGGTGGGAATGCTTGGATTCTCTCTTGAATGAAAAGATACATTTCTTTAACCAATGGGCATCCTCAACGGCGTTGTCTCTCAAGCCTGGTAAATCTCTTAGACCTCTCCCAAAAATACTAACAAAGAATATTTTTTAAGAATGTGGACTTTGAAATCAAAGTTGCATTCAAATCATAACTACTTTCTAATACTATGATTTTGAACAAATTACTCTGTGTCTCAGAATCTCTTTTTATCTTTAAAACAATCCTTAAAGTGTGTAACTCCTTTAAATGTTATTCTGAGGCATCTAAATTTCTTGAAAAGAGATTTAAGCAGTAGGAGCAGAAGCAATTTTCTATTACTTTTTAATTTAATGAACTTACTATGGTGATATACATATATATATATATAAAACATGAAATCTACAATTTTTAAATCTAGAGTCGTGTATTCACATTGTTGTATTACCATTACCATCATCCATTTCTAGAACATTCATCTTCCTCAACAGAAACTGTACCCGGCAAGTAAGTACTCACTCTCCATCCTTCCAGCCTCTGCCTCTGGAAATGCTCCTTTTATCTCTTCATCTTCACTTCTCTCCAGAAGTTAATCATACATTTTTCATCCTTTTGTGACTGGCTTATTTCACTTAGTATTTATGTCTTCAAGATTTACCCAGGTTGCAACATAAGTCAGAATTCCCTTCTTTTTTTAAGGTTGAATGACACTCTTTTGTGTCAATATAGCAGATTTTGTTTACTCATTTATCTTTCGGTGGACAGTGGCGATGTGTCCCCTTTGGGGGTCCTTGTGAAAATGCTGCCATGAACATCGATGTCCAAGTATCCCCCAGAAGTGGAACTGTCAAAACGTGTCATCATTCTCTGTTGACCTTTGTGAGGAATTGGTGCACCATTTTCCATCATCACTGCACCATTTTACATTCTCACTGGCAAGGTACAAGGGTTCCCATTTCTCTGCATTCCTGCTAACACCTGTTATTATCTTTTATGTTTCCATAATAGCCATCCTCATGGGTATGAAGTGGTATCTCCTTGTAGTTTTGATTCACAGTTCTCTAATGATGAGTGGTGGTGAGCTTTTTTTCAATGTCCTATTCAAGTCCTTTGCCCATATTTTAATCACATTGTTGTGGGTTGCTTCATGTACTCTGGATATCACTCACTAGAATAGGATTTGGAAATATTTTCTCCCATTTAAGGAGGTTGACTTTTCACTCTGTTGAGTGTCTTTTGAGGAGCAGAAGTTTTCATTTTGACATCGTCCAACTGCCATTTTTATTTTCTCTTTTTGCTTGTGCTTTTCCTGTGATGTAATGAACACTTCGAAGGACTTCATCTTTGGAAACCATGCTTCTCACGGTTTTTATAAGTGGAGACTCAATCAATCCTTACCTCTAAGAGAAAAGCACCCCTCGATGCTGGAGACTGGCCGGACACACATCAAAACCTGGGTGCTTTGGCGTTGACCTCGCACTCCTTAAAGCTCTTGGTGTTCGCCCGTCAACCAGACACCATCTTACAGAACACCACCCTCGACAGGGCCACTCTGATTGGGGTAAAGTAAAAACAAGACCACTTCACCATCCTGACTAAATACAGATCAACTTCACTGTCCCAGATATAAAAATACAACACCCCCTCCCCCGCCCACACCAAGTTAAAATGAGTATTTGGTGTTTCCTTTTTTTTTTTTTTTTTTTTTTAATTTAAAATATCAGCCTCCTCTAGCCAGCCCTTCTTTTAGCTAAAATATATTGAGAGGTCTAATCATAGGGCTAGCCCTTCTGTGACAGGATGAAATAGTGACCATGTATCCTTGAGTCCTCCCTAGGTCACCTAACAGTCCTCTCTCACGCTAGTCTCTTGAAACACCCCAGGGGCCCCCATTGTGTGTCTTCTCCCTCCTTTCAAGGAGTTAATAAATCCAACTTTATTTGACTGCGGTGCACTCCTGGTGCCGGTGCTTTGGCTGGAAACATTGACACGATTCTGCTGTGGGGTGGTAATATTATCATCCCTGCTTTACAGATGGGAAAACGGACACAGAGAGGTTAAGTAACTTAACCCAGGGATGCACAGCCATTAAGCAGGACAGCACAAACTTGATGCCAAAAAAAAAAAACAAACCAGTCTCCAGCATGATACATATACAGGCGTTCAAGTAGATTTCTTTTTCAGCTTCACCTCCACCCTTGCCCCACATGGGTCTCAAGCCTAAGTCCTTGAGCTAAAGCTCAGGGGTCTGCATCTTCGCTATCTCAGCCACCTGAGCCATAAGGGTGTGCCTTCAGTAGATTTTTTTAGAAGAAAAATTGAGAAAAAAGAAGTCCAAGAAATAGAAGAGTCATTACTATAGTTATTACTATATGATTCAACTCTCAGGAGCATTTTCATGGTCATAGTAATGTCATATTCTCAGACATATTCTCAATGTCATATTCTCAGACATATTGCCACTCAACAAATGTATATTGTTTAGGGGCTGTGTGTTTCCGGTAACTGCAGGGCCTGTGAACTGGAATGGCTAGGCACTTGAGCATTTTTATCGAATGTATAGATGTGTCTTTATCTGCCTGTGTTGATTGACAACCCCTGTGGAGTCGTTAGGGCTTTTAGCTTTTTGTGCTCATCCAGCCCCCTGCCCCCAGACTTGCTGAAAACCCCAGGCTTAGGATGGCTTCAGTCAGGGAAGATGCCTTCACTGCTCTTCCTCTTTAATAACCTGGTATCCGTCCATCTTTTCCCCAGAGCTTTCCCAACCAACTCCACCATTACTCGCCCGAGTCAGAACCGTACCACCGTCTTATAGTCTGCCTTATTCAATTTAGCACCTCATTACATTCTGATTTGTAATATTCTCTTGGTATTTCATGCATATAAGTCACTCGTGTCAACATTAAATTGTCACCACTTAAAGACAAGGGTCATTTCTTTGGTCTTTTTGTTTCATTTAGCACTTGGTACAGATTGAGATGAGCTCAAGACAGGCTCCTTGATCTGACTTTAAAAGGAGAGGGGTGAATTGGGGCAAAAAGAGGTAGATACATTCTCATAAGACCTTCTGACTTGGGTCTGTTGACTTCTGGTCCTTGTAAGGGGATCTGAGATCATCTCTGATTGTGGGTGTAAATTTGGTCACTATTAGAGCAGAAAAGGCACTCGAGGGCCTAGAAAAAGAGGCATGTTGGTCTAATCCATTGTCTTCTTCATATCTAAGGGATGTTGCTCTCTTTATTCTGTTAGTCACTTTTTAGTAGCTGCTCACCAGAGTGGATGGTGCCTTTGAGCCAGTAGCCTCTGTTGATAAGGTTTTGGTGTTGGTGTTCCAGCCAAAACCCAAGGAACTAACCTAGGGAATACATGACCTTATAGCTTCCATATTAGATTTCTAGAGCTACCATTACAAGGTACCACGAAGTAGATGGATTAAAAGAACAGAAATGTATTATCTTAGAGTTCAAGAGTCTACAGTCCAAATGTGAGGTCGGAGTTGACCACCCCCCTTCCCCCCAGGGTCTCTAGGAAAGAATACTTCCTTGCTTTTCCCTCACTTCCAATTCTTGCTGGCAATTCTGGACTTTCCTTGGTTGTAACTCCGAATCGTGCCTGCATCTTGACCTGATCTTCTCTGTATGTGTGTCTAGAGTCTCCATTATCTTTCTCTCTTTATAAGGATGCCACTGGTGGGATTTAAGACTCACCCTAATCCATTATAGCCTCATCGTCATCCCATCAGCAAAGACCCTATGTGCATGTAAGGTCAGAGTCACAGGTATCAGGGGTCAGGTCTTCATACCAAGTTCCTAGATACACCAGACGCTTTGCATATGGTGTCCTTTTCCCCACTCTGGGCTTGCTGACCTTGCGCGGTCTCCCATGCAGTTCCCCGTAGCCTGTTACTAACCTCACCAGGCTCTCTGACTGTATTCAGTCTTAGATGCAAGCTCTTTGAAGACAACACTGTCTCTTATGGTGTCCCCACTAGATTCTGTGCTTTTTCACTAGCACAGAGCAGTCAGTCGTAGGTAAATGAACCCATAAATCAGGAGTGAAATCAAAGAATGGAAGAAAGGTGTGCAGGGACCCTTTTTCATCTTCGAAGGATGGCTCAAGGGATTCGTGGGTACAGACCCTGGATCACAGGCTGTCTCCTCGCCCTATGGTAGAAAAGATAAAGAATTAAGAAGGCATTCTGGGTGGAAAAGAAAGCCACAACACCGATGGAAGTTCATATTTAAATACTAGAATCTGAGTCAACTAGGAAAGTATCGGAAACTATTTTGTGGAGGTCTTGAAAATTCCAGCCCCTGAGCCAATCCCAGGCTTCCCTTCTGTCACTGTCTATCAAATCTTTTGTGTGATGATTTCTGTTGCCTGTTATCCTGGTTTCTGTGTGTCTTCCGAAAGCCAGCGAGGAGGGGCGCAAACATTGTCGATTCTGAAGCATTTAGGCGGTTATCACGTAAATTAATGTTTTCTGCTAGAGCTGTATTTTGGGGGAAAACAATCATTGTTTCTGAGACAGCATCTTGGACTTGAACCAATTCTATCAGTGAACACACAACCTTGGGAAGCTAACAATAAAGCCACTGATCAGTCGTTCCTTCTTTTCCCCCTTTCCCACTCCCAAGGCAGACACTGCCTCCCTTACCTTTCGAAGCAAAGAACCAAGTTACAGTCGCACCTCTTTTTAATTTATCAGGAGGATGGTATGCAGCAAGACCCCCCCCCCAAGTTATCCTTCTCTCATTTCCCCACCCCTCACCCTCACTCAGAATTCAGAGTATTCTTTGTGTAAGCTTAGGACCTTGCCCGTCGCTGCGTATGATTGCGTTGGTGTACGGCCGTGGACTGAGGGATGGGGACAGGACTCCTGTTCCTGCATGCCAGCTCCCCAAATCGCCCCCTTTTGCATCCGATGGCGTTCACACTTGACTGGAAGCGTATTTTAATCTGCTGCATCTGATTGGAGGCTGTGTTTCTTCCCGTCGATGGTGATGGGGCACTCGCTCCAAGTTGGCACAGATTTTCATCTCCATGACCTTTTCATTTCCCTGGGGCTCCTTGGCATCACCCCCCCACCCCCTTTTTTACTTGGCCTGCTTGGGATATTGGTTTACATGCGACTCCTTCTGCAGCAACTGTTGTCTTTGATACATTTCCATCAGCAATTTTGTTGCTACCATAGAGAAACTAAGAGCTGTCTGCCACCTCTGGGGCCCAGGCTCCTGTCCCCAGGCAGGGGACAACCAGGATACACAAATAATATAAAAAATGAATGGAACGCTGCTTCCTTCTCTCTCCTCCTTCCTGCCTTCTCACCTTCATTCCTGCCTACTCTCTTAAAAAAAAGTTGTCTCTACCAACTCAGGAGCCCACCTCTTTCTCCATGGATTCTTCTCGTGTTCCTCTCCTTTAAGTCAAGCAATTTGCTTTAAAAATTGAGAGAGGTGTAGTGGGACACTAGCTATTTAAATGTGAGGATTCTGGTAGAATGATTTCTTTTGCTAACCCGGGCACCTTCTCCTAGAGACGGCAAACAGTTCGAAGATAAGAGAACTAGGATCAGTTGTGAAAATAATTCACAGGGAGGGAATAAAAATCACATGATACTGGGCAGTCATGGCCTTTTTCTGCCTCTCTTTATTGATCTTAGATTGCTAAGAGGGTTCAGAAGATAAAAAGAACCTATGAAACAAAGGAAAAAAAATCAGAGTGAAGAAGAAAAGAGCCTTGGACACAGTGTGGGCTGGAGAATTGAGAATGAGCTTCCTAATTCTACTGAGAACTCCAGGCTCACCCAGGCGCTCACTTCTCGTGGGTCCCCCAGTTTTTCTTTTGTAGTGCTGGGAGAATTGGGGCCAGACACTTTGAAAGGTATCTTCCAACTTTCAAATGTCACAATTCCAGGAAAAGAACAAGCACCCATACAGCACAGTTATTCCACATCCAGGGACATCTCAGTCTGCTGAGTCTGTCACCTGTTTCAAATCACAGACATACCTTTTCCCATGAAAGACAAGAACTAAGACCATTGCCCCTTTATAAATTGACGGTGATGGATGATGATGATGATGATGATGGTGATGATGATGTAGAGGTGATGTTAAATAATAGCTGCCATCACTTACGTTTGTCAATCCTTTTTATAGGAAAATTGCAGCAGAAATAAGAGTGAATAGATAGGCAGGTAGAGAGAGGGGGAGGAAGAAGCATTTTTATTTATATTTATTTAGTTGTACATCATCTTGACTGTTCCCTGAGCCCCAGGACACAAACCTGGATGCTCAGATGTATGGGGGACTGTGGACTGTGCTCAGCTAGAGGTCACAGACCTAACTGCTACTCCACCAAGGCACACCTGTAAAACATTTTCTCTTTCCAAGAACAAGTTCCTGGGCAGTATCCCAGATACAAACACGTAACCCTTGAGCAAATGAGCTTCCAAATCTATTTCATTTGCCCTTGCTGGTATTTGTTTAATTTTTATTTAGATGATAACAATGAAAAATCAGGACAATTTATATTACCATTTATAATTCTGTCTTAAAGAGCTGTCCTAACATTTTCTGCCTGTATTGCATCACAGCCAAATTCACCAGAGCTAAGAAGAGGCTGTCCATTTGAAGCATAGTATATCTGATCATACTTGCTATTTGAAGTTGGGGTCCCAGTTCTCTGGCTTAGTTTGTCAGCATCGATGACAGTGATGAGAATGATGATGATTGTGTCTCCCCTGATATCCTCGTTTGCCCTTAGAAAACACTGCCATGTGAATTATCAGTTCCTAACTACATTCCTACTCTGTATGTGGTGAAGCGGTTATAAAGGGTATTATTATTCTCGCTTAACTTATCAGCAATTGGAGAGTCAGAAAACTCAAATGACTTGCCAAAAAGCAAGACAAGATTTAATCTCTAATGATCTCACACTTTCCACCACCGATCTCCTCTCTCTCCCCTCTCCCTCCCTCCTCTCTCTCCCTCCCTCCTCTCTCTCCCTCCCTCCTCTCTTTCTCTCTCTCTCTCTCTCCCCCCCACCACATACTCAGTGTATTGTATGACTTGTCGTACCTATTCATGTATATTAATTGTAGTTGGTAGTTTTTCACATTTTGCGTTGCATAAAGATACATTTTTCAAATGGTTAATTTGTTGTGACACACTGAGTTAACAGAATTATTTTATCTTAGGTACATACTCCACCCTGGTCCCATATACTTTGTTCTTTTTCAGGAAGGGTGCTGACGGGAATGGGCAGGTAGGCGACAGACAGGAAGAGAGAGAAGAAACACTTGATTTTATTTAGTTGTTCATCTTGGTTGCTCCCCTCAGCCCTGGGTTGCAAACCTGGGTCCTTAGGTCGTATGTGGACTGTGTTCTCAGCCAGAGGTAGCTGACCTACCCGCTGCTCCATCTGTTTTCATGAGTGATTTTCTTTGGTTTCCCTTAGGCTGCCAGTAGCCTTTTCAACATTTCAACTACTCTCTAACCTCTACCGTCCATGATGAGTTCAGTTTATTTACCAAGTAAGATTACCATGGCTCACGGACAAATTCATGGGTTCCTTTTCGCAGTTACGCTGGTTTTCTCTGCATTCCTTGGTGAACTTATCAACAAGTATATGCAGTTCAAGGAAGACAAGTTGACATGAGTCAGGAAAAGGTTAGGTGAGTTTCAGGGACTCTGGACCAAATAGCCTTTCCACGTAGCCGAGTCTGATGCTGGTTGGCGAAGGTCATTGCTAAGGAGAGCTGGAAGGAGAATTCCAGCTCAGCTTGTGTTTTTTTTTGTTATTGTTATTTTGAAATGAGAGTCTGTAACATGGAAGATGGCTGCACCGCTGATCCTGATGTTAATACTCTGGCAGCCATGGGCTTTCGACACTCTTTGATTAAATACGTTCGCGTGGTCACAGGTGCTGGCATTGCCTGAGTTGAGAGGCCATCGTCACATGGAGCCTGCTTCCTTGACTTTCCTCTGGCTGTCTGTCTGACATGGACAAGTCCCGCGTCCTGAGCCTCTGCCAGCCCTAACTTGCCTGGCCCTCGGAGCAGCCCAAGATCGGTATCAGATGCCTGTTTCCCAAACCACCCAGAGGCAGCTAAAGTTCACCCTTCCCCTAGCCTGCTTAGGAAGATGCAAACTTTTACAAAGTGAAATTTCCTGTGCTGAGTCGATTCTCTCTCTATTTTGTTGCCTGTAGTTTCCAGATGCCTTAAGTTCTTTGTCAGAGGGGCCTGGGACCGAAATGAATAGGTGGGAGATATTCTTGATTATAAGATGGTAAGCACACTTTGGACCTAATTACTGCATTTCATGGGAGGATGGGGAAAGACTGCGTTAAATGCACACCCTCATCATCAAGTCCTAACATCAAGTCTATTAAATGTGGAAACTTATTCTCAGAAGCAAGGATATGTAACACATGTGCATAGGAACCAAAGACTTTTCTGGGTCAGTGTCCGAAAGGTAGATGATCAGCTCCTCTGCAAGGCCAGAGCTGCAGTGCAGGGCATCAGGCTTTGAGGGGTCTCTGCATAGGAAGGGTTTTCCCTCCTGAGCTGAGACCCAGTGTGCAGAGTGCCCTGTAGAACCAGAGTTCTATCAAGAGAGCATCCATGGAGGGTGCATACCACCCCAATCCATTCTGAAGCTGCTTGGGGGGAGACGGGTGCAGCCATTTTCAAAACCTCTTCCACTTCAGAGGTCAGGCCTGGAAAAGAGCTGGAGGAATACTTCTCAGCAGCAGAAAAGGTGGCCACCCAAGCTCTGGGTGAGAGGGAGGGAGGAAGGAAGGAAGGAAGACTCCCTCACAGTTCTGAAAAACTCTCTCTTCAGAGCTCTAAGCCTTAGTCGCTTTTCCATCTCAACTACTGTTACCTTGGGTGAGTTCTTTAATTAACTTCTCTGTGTTTTAGTTTCACCATTTATAACACAGGGATAATTATGCTTTAAGATAATGCCTGGGGGGAAACACCTCTCCTTGGCACAGTGAAAAGCAGGCGGTCCAGTTATCATTAGTGTTTATTATTAGTGGTGGTGCCCCACGTGGACAGTGGAATCAGACTCGGTGCCCCTTCGGACTCAGAATCATGGTCCAGAGGCCCTCGTGAAACCTGCCAGGAGCTCCGAGAAGGTTCTCGGAGTCTGTGCCGAACTGAGCCATACTTCTGGGCTGCATTTCCTTGTCCTCTTGATGCGTTTTCACTCCTTATCAGCACTCTTGCAAACAGAGAAGTCAGGCTACTCAGAGCTGGCTGCCTGTAGAAATTCCAAGGGACATTCAGAATAGTATGGTAACTGAGTCGCTGTTCAGGTCGCAGAGCTGGCAGCTCACAAAGATGACGCCATGCCTCAGGTTCAGGTCTATACCTGCATTTCCATGACCCTGCTCTGCTCAGAACTGGGCATGCCAGGTCAAGGTTGGGAGGTAGGTGGGAGAAAAGCCTTTCTGGAGAAGTTGAGCGTACATGTGCACTTCCTACATTGTAGTAGCAAATTCCCCTCATCAGACAACTAAGCAAGTTGATCAAGACCCCTGCCGTGCCCAATTAGACTTCTTTAAAAAGGAACAACCTCTTTAACTTTGTGGCTTTCTGGGGGCTGTTTTTCCTTTCCTTTTGGCTTATCACAACTCTTAAATTACCTTACCATATGCTTCATTGCGGGTACTTTTCTTCCTTTCCTTTGCCACAGGAAACAGAAAAGAAAAGTCTTTTTGTCTTATAAAGAGGCATTGGAAGAAAGTGTTTAGAGTGGGGAAACGTTGGTTAATGAAATAAAGAAGGAAATAATTTCCAAAGGCTTTTAAAACTGTGTGGCAGAAGGACCTTTCATATACGGGATCCACCCCTAAGCAAGATGAGGTCTTCTGGCTTTGATGTGTCAGCTTTGAATTCTTATTACCCTAGTTTCTGGCTTCCACACAAGTTCAGTATCCATACAATGAGGCTTACATGCTTTTGACTGTGGGGAAATCATAGAGTATACGTAGTAAGTAATCAAAGTTCTGAGGTCTTCCTTTAGTCCCTGTAAGTGACTTCCCGAGACAATACATCGAGGTAGTTTGGTGAATAAACATAATAATGTACACTTCTGCTGGACCTTCTTCACTTTGTCAGTGCTTTACTAGATGATAAATCTTTTGAAAGTGGAAGCTTTTTCTTATTTAACTTTATATCTTCGTTACCTAGTAAGCACAGCGCCTGGCTGTCGGAAGCCAGAGATGACTATGGGAACACGCGTGGGTGGATGGACGAATGAGGGACGGGCTGATGGTATATGGATGGCTGAGTGGATGAGCAGATGAAGGGTGAGATGGAGAAAAGCTGTCTGGTTTCCCTCGTCTTTGAGGTTTCTGTGTTTCATCAACAGAGATACGGAGAAATCTCATGCCTGAAAATCAGGCCAAACTAGCATGTTTAGTAAAATATTTTCTTACAGCAAAATCCAGACCATAATTTGTGGTGCACATGATGTGACCAGAGCCAAGCAATCATAACTTCATGTCTGTCCGTTGCCCGGTCCTCTCCCCGCTCTGCAGCTGCGCCACAGAGCTCTTTGTCCCCTTGAAAAATGCTTAGTCACAGACCTCCTGAGCCATGCTTGCTCTCGTCCCCTCTTTCCATCTCCTCAACATCCACAAGAGAACCTGACACTTCAGATGTACTCAGTAAATACCTGTGACAAATAATGACCTTTAGATTCCAGGTAGTCAGTATGTTACTGTAAGAAATGTCTTCAGGTTATTCTTCTTGCCAAACTCCAGTTTAAAAGCAAACAATCTAAGATTGATCCAGGGTAAAATTTTTCTTTTAGTTTTGTCCTCCTAAATAACCAGAAGCTAAGGGTTGGCTTCATGTTCACTGCCCTCCACAGAGAGAGAGGAAAAGGGGAGGAGGGAGAGAGAGATGGAGATAGAGAAGGAGGGAGGGAGGGAACAGGGGAAGAGAGGAAGGAAGGCAGGAAGGAAGGAGGAAGGAAGGGAGGAGGGAGAGAGAAAGGGAAGGAAGGA
>RJWH01004677.1:0-99570 GCA_004363575.1 Solenodon paradoxus
ACACACACACACACACACACACACACACACCCTCCCCGGGGCTGGAACAGTGCGCACACACACACACACACACACCCCTTCCCTGTGGCTGGGAACAGAATACACACACACCCTCTCTCTGTGACTGTGACAGGGCCACAGCCCTGGAATGTACCTCAAAGTGGTGTCATTGAGACCACAGACTTACTGAGAAAATTCTAAGTGGGCGCCCCCCCTGGTGGAGTATCATTGGGTCAATTTCCTCCCAAGGAGCGCAGGCCACTTACCCTTGGGTTCAAGTCCTGGGAGAGTGGGGGAGAAGCAATCAGTGTGAACAACTAAATTAAAATAATACGAAGTGCTTCTTCCTCCTCTCTCTTCCTACCTGTCTATTCCCCTTCATTCCAGTCGTACCTTTTCTTAAAAAAAAAAAAAGCCCCCGTTAGACAACAAGGAACACTGCCCTCTAGTGGATGGAAAAGGAAGCGACAGTTCACAGGCGCTAACAGGACCAGCGCTGCAGGGAATCATCTCATTGTGAAGATTTGTGGTAAGATTCTTGGGGCACCTTAGGCTTTCAAAGACCACAATACCACCTTTATTTTTTGGGGGAAGGGATAAGAAGGCCATCAGCAGGCAGGAAGAAAGAGGAGGAAGAAGCATTTCATTTAGTGAGTTGCTTATTTCAGTTGTTCCCCCCACATCCCGGTTCTTGGGGCTCGTGTGGACTGCGCCCAAGGTGTGAGCTTACCACCTGAGCCACCTGGGCACGCCAATCCCAGCTCTTTAGAAAGATTTTTCAAGGTGCATCACAGTGCACAGGAGCTTGGAGTTGCCTTGCAGGCCACTGTGGAAGGCCCGGTGACATCACAGCAGACATGATACGGATGTGTCCAAGCCGTGTCTGAGTCAGACACCTCTGTCCACTGCTTCGGGGAAATGGGAGCTTTACTGCAGGTGAGTGACATCTCAATAAAGTGAACCACAAACACAAATATTAAAGGATCATAAAAAAGCAAGAATGCCACTTCCGTGTCATTTCATTCTTCTAGTCAGCAAGGCTTGAACTGCCAGACAGAGGCAGGAAATGCCTAAGAATAGAAAAGCTATTTCTTACAGCAGGTGCCCAATGAATGATTCTGAAAACATTTTCAGGCGTATCTCAGTGGCCTAACATTAAGGAGGACACAGGCCGCACACATCCCAGGGACCCGGGTTTACGACCCAAGGCCGGGGAGAACGCCAAGATAAATGACTCGGTAAAATAAAGTGCTTCTTCCTCTCTTCCTGCTGCCTACTCGCCTTCAGTCCTGCACCTTTCCTTTTAAAAAAGAGTTTAATGAGGTTGACTTGTTCCACGACACGTGACTTATCTTGGTAAAGGCACCAATGCAGCCCCTACGCTCTGGGGATGACGCTGGCTACGGGAAATGAGGCAGTGACACCAGGATGGCCATGTCCTCCTGTGAGAGCGTGGGATGCACAATGCTCCAGTGCTGGGAATGTTAAGAATGGTGACCGGACAGCCCTCCCCTGACTCTCTTCCCCAGGACAACAGACCACTCCCTTCAGTAAGGAATAAAAACTAGTGAGGAGGGTCCCAATGGCCTCGAGAAATCCAGGGAGGGCTGTCTCTCCAAAGGGTGACATGTGGCCATGGCACTGGGCTCCCTAGTGTCACTGGGGATGAAGAAATTCTGTCATAACCGAGGAGGGACTCCTTCACCATCAGAAGTAGGTGAACAGAATTGCCACGATGACCAGCCATGTCACAGTGGCAACCTATGGCCATCTTAAGCAATCACTTGCTCATAAAGCATAGTGTGACTGGTTCATGACAGGACCAGTGAGGGTCCTGCTTGATGTGTTCAACAGAGAAAAAAGGTCAAGGACCTGTGACAGAAGGCTGGTGTCCATCACTGCGGTGGGACTTTGACTCCTTCCTCCAGCTCAGCTCTGTGGCAGCTCTCCGATCGGCAACGACTGAAGGGAGGGCTGGATGGGGGCTGATTCCCAGATGGCAGACCCGCCAGATCTTGAGCTGACCCCCTCCCCGCGCACACAGCCAAAGTGCATCCACGTAGGATCGACACTTTGAAAGGAAGGGAAGATTAGGAATCTGGCTTCTTCAAAAGGAAAAGTGACAGAAGCCACTGGAAAGGGTAGGAAAGCTGAGACCTGGTCTCACCAGGAGCACCAGGCCTGTGACCCAAGGTCTGGAGGGACACTAATGACATGGAGCCTCATCCCAGGACGGAAGGGCTCACCCCAGAGCGGGTGCCCCACGTACCAGGGAGGGGAGCACACGTACCAGGTGTGGGGACCAGAGGGGCTTTCCTGCAGAGAAGAACAGGGGGTCTCAGGACAGGGAGCAGGGGCGCTGACCGACGAAGTGTGCGTGGCCTTATCCGAAGCATTTTCATGTATGGAATGAAAAACTTCAGCGGGAGGAATCAGAGAGAAGGAGAAGCTTTCCAAGAGCAGAGACGCTGCTGAACGCCCTCTCCAGGCTCTCTTGGTGGCAGCCTGAAGCCCCCAGGCCCTGCAGCCAGGGCCCCGACTCCTAGGTAAGCTCTGCACCCCCGAACCTGATGGCAGCAGACTCTGAAAGCAACCCCTCCCTGCGGGGTACAACCAGGGACAGCAGCAAGAGATGTAAGGGCGTCTCAAGAAACACCCGACCCTTTTCAGCCAGTCGCTGTCACATTAGGACTGCAGCTCACCTGTAACTCAACCCGAAGCCCCTAGTTTCCCTGCTCCACCCAAGCCTCGGGAAAAGACCAGCTTGGGAACCTATTGAGATCTCAGCTTGGCTGCAGCTGAGACAGCAGTTTCAGACCAAGGCTGCTGTGGAAGAAGTCTTCGGGAGCTGGGGGCTGCAGATGCGCCCTGAGCCCAAGCAGCTGCGGCCCCTGGGGAGGCGCGAGCCCTGGGCACTGTGCCCTAACCCCCACCCTGAAGGCTGGGCTCAAGGGGCGGTCGCCCAGGGCTGGCTCGAGTGCTGCGCACATTCTGACTGGCGCAGAGGACTGTGCCTGCACAGCCACAAAAAGTCCTGTGTCCTGGGCTGTCATCCCAGGCCCTCTGTCCCCTGCAATCTGCAGTCCTCACACAGGCCACTACCTCACAACAGGGAAAGAAAGCTGTTTCACTTAATCCATCGAAATAAGCAGAGAACCAGACAAAACGAAGAAACAGTTAATTCCCCCCAATCATGGTCAAAACAAACCCCCAGGGACAAATCCTAATGCTCCTGAATTAAGTAAACGACTTGAACAAGATTTCAGAGCCAGTCTGAATGGTGTTCCCTGAGATTTGAAGAAGAGGGGCTGAATGAAATGGGAACTACAACGGAGACAGAGAAAATATGAGAAAGCTCCAAATGTCAGCGCTGAAGGGAGGGTTGGATGGATGCCCCCCCCCCGCCCACGTACGAACAATAAATACTCTATAGTCCTTTCTCGGTAGGACTTCAGGTCCCTGTGTCCTAAGAAAAGTGGCTCCTCCAGACCTGAGGACTGTTGGATAGAGTCTGAGCTAACACTGACACCCGCGTTCCTGAAACACAGAGCTCTCCCTTAACGGTCTTGGGGAGGCCAGGGGAAGAAGCCCTCCTCACAGTGGGTGCGTCAAATCAGACAGCCCAGCCTACAGTTATTTCCCTGGGTCTGGATGCTAATTAGGATGCACATTTGATTTGACAGCCCCCAGAACTCTCACCCTGAGTAGGACCCTTTACAGAAGGGTCAAGTGGAGGCCCAGGAGCTGCCCACTGCCCGCCACCCTCCAAGAGAGATCCGAAGTGAGACCACAGTTCCTTCTGGAATGGCAGACACGTGTGCCTCACAGCCCCCACACACTTGGATGACATTCCCATCAAATCACCTGCCAGTCCCTGTGAAAAAGGTCCGTCATGGTGGATGATGGCAGACTACTTACTCGGCCAAGTATGCTGACCCCAAGTGGTCAGTACTGCTGCTGGGACACAGCCATACAGGCTCGAGCATTTGGTGATTACGTCGTAATTGTAAAATTATTACTAAAAAGGATCAAAGGCAGTTAGATGTTGGCAGGTGGGCAGGTAAGCAGTGCCTGTTCTCTCTCACCCTGGGGACCTGTAAGCTGCGTCCCGCTCTCCCCAGGAGAGACCCAGACTGCCGGACACTATGCGCCGACCATCTGGTCCAATTCCTAAGCAGCACCGTGCTACTGGGGCCCGGAGAGCAGGGGCAGTTTCCAGGACACAAAGGGCATCAGTGTGACAGCTGCAGTGGCAAAATCGCCAGAGAAGCGGCAGTTTGGTGACTGCCGTGGCCAACGCTGAGGAACTCAGGTGGGTCTGGCCTAAAGTAACCCGCTTCCTGGACATCGCTGTAAAGTGGCATCGTGGAGGAAGTAACGGGGTCAATGTGGGGGAGGAGGAGAGGTGTCCTCAGTTTCTTCCCCCAAAATGAAGTGATACAAATCCGCCCCGTGCACATGCTGCGCCCCATCAAATTAATTGGCACTGGGACAGGACACTGAAGAGCTGTAGTTTTATTTCACGCCACAGGGGGCAGTGCTGTGGGCATGTACAATGCAATTCCAAGCAAGGCAAACCCACACCTTCCCAAGACACTCCTCCACAACGCCATGTACAAAAAAAAAGAGCAGCTACACAGACACGTCTTCAAGAACATGGTAGAGACCCGAAACTGTCCAACATGTGTGTGTGTGTGTGTGTGTATATATACATACACATATATATATATATATATATACATTTTTTTTTTTTTTTAACCCCTGGTCCCAGGTCTCAAGCCTCGACCCATGGACTTGACGTGATCTGCATCTCAGCCACCTTAGCTGCCTGAGTCATGAGGCTGTGCCTCAATATAACATCTTCAAGTGTTTATTTATAGAGATTATTTCAGTGTCAAACAAGCATTTCTTAAAACATACACACACTAAACACTGATATTTCTACATCACTAGGTAATAAGACCATTCCCCAAGTTTCTTCATCTCCAGAACTAAATAGTTACATTTGCATTACTTGTGCATATTTTTCAACTGGAATTAAGAAATAAAAGGATTTCATTGAGATCGCAGGTCAAAGGCCATGCTGATGACGTCCAGAGAATGTCCAACAGTCCCTCAGTAGGACCCCAGTGAGCACCTACTCAAAGGATGTCCATCCCCAGCACCCTGCCCTTCCCCCTCACTCACCCCAGGGACCCCAAACCCTGGAGAACTGATGTGAGCTGCTCACTGCAGGGTGGCCGCTAGCACCCTCGGGCAGAGGGAAGAGGGGCTGAGGGGAGGCAGAGAGGAGGAAAGGGTGCTTTCACACACGTAACGGCTTCCCAGATGTGTCCATCACAGACTAGAAGAGCAGCAGGTATTTGTGGGTGACTGAAGCCTGGTACCGTCAGCGTAACTGTAAAATGGTGTAACGGCTATGGGAAACAGTATGGTGGTTCCTCAAAAGTTAAAAATAGAACTACCATATGATCCAACAATTCCACGTCTGAGAGTCTATCTAAAAGGATAGAGAGCTGAATCTTGAGGGGGTATGTGCACCCATGTTCATAGCAGCATTGCTCTCAATAGATAATCCACTAATGGAAGAATAGATCACCAAAATGTAGTACAGACATACAACGGAATATTATTCAGCGTTAACAAGTCTTGTCACATGGTACCACGTGGCCAAATGCGGGGGACATCATGCCAAGTGAAATAAGCCAATAGCAGAAAGACAAATAATGTGGGACTGCTCCAGGAGAACGTACTCACTGCAGTCAAATTCATAGAAACAGAAAATAAAATGGTGCCTGAAAGGACTCAGGGGAGGGGAAGAGAGTGCTGTTCGTGGATAGACTTTCAGATCTGCTAGATGGAGAAGAGCTGGAGATTTGGTTCAAAATGTGAACATACTAACAGTATGGAACTGCAAGTTAAAAACCAGTCAGATGATCAGGGGTCTGCTATGTACTGTTTACCACAATAAAACAGGACAACTGAGTAATCAGAAAAAAATGAATGCTAACTCTTTACATAGTGAACTCTTAAATGCTAACATAGCATCTGAATCCTCTAGTCACCTGTAACAGATGCAGCTACTTAATCCTCAGGCAGTAAGAGAAGACTGTCACTGAAAGGCAGAAGCCCTGGCTGTGAGCCCCCAAGGCCCTAACCAGGTATTCGATGACATTTGAAGAATTACTGCTCACTTCATTGGATATGATAATAGCATGATGAGTATGCTTTATAAGGAAAAATAATTCATACTGAAGTATGTTGGAGTAAAATTGTTTTCTAAGACTTGCCTTAATAGACTCCAGTCAAAAAAGAAAAGAGCATGGGGGAGGGGCAGGCGAGAAAGAACAGCAGAATCGTCCAATTGTTGAAAACTGGGTGACGAGCACCTAAGGACTCAATCTTTAGTTCTCTCTACTTTGTGAAGTTTTTTCTTTAAAGAGGAAGGAGGAAGGCGGGAAATACAGAAAGGCAGAAAGGAAGGCAGGAAGAAAAGAATCATTTTTGTTTTCTTTTTGGTTTCCCCCCGGAGCCCAGGCCGTGAACCTGAGCCCTTGGGCTTTACACGGTCCACACTGCAGCTGTCTCAGCTGCCTGAGCCACAAGGTCACATCTCCTGTGAATATTTTTTAAAACTAAATAAAATAAATAAAAAGGTAGATGGATGTTCGGCAAGATGGTGGCAACATTTATAGACATCTTAGAACAAAAGTATCATCCAGCACCTGCTGCTGCTCATCCTGAAAAATGCTTTGCATGTCATTGTAACTTACACTTATGGATTTAAACATCAATAACATGCTCAATTTCATTCAGAAAATGAAATTGAAAGAACGGTCAGGCTTCAAGTAAATGTTCCTCACCACCTCCCAGCCATGAACACACAGGTGAAGAAGGTGCCATGAGGGCGGCCTGCTGCCGTCCTGTCTGGACAGCCACGGAGAAGTGTCTCCTAGGACAGCTCCCGTCACACTCTGGAAGACAAACCAGTGTGCAGAAGGGCGGCTGCCTCTCGTGTGGGCCACAAGATGGAACTGACCTCTTTTGTTAACAGAGACAAATCCTCAAGTAAAGACTTGAGTAAAGACAAGTGGAGAGCACCGATGAAGGGTACACACGACCACAAGAGGATGACCACACTCATGAGAAAGGAAAGCGACAAAGACGCAAGATTAAAAAAAAAAATCAAATGAAAGCACTTATCAAGCTTGAGACACTGATCCCAAACCGGGAAACCAGTGAAATAACTGGGAGACCTAGCCAACCACGCTCAGCGACACCAAAAGGCAAAGAGAAGTAACACCAATGAGCCCCACCTGGTGAGATCCAAATGCAAGAGAACGGAAAAGAGGATTGATTCCAAAACGGGGTCTGGTCACCAGGACGTGAGAGTTCGGAGGAACAGCTGTCCTGAGGCTGGGACGGGTGGGGAGCTTGAGAGGTGCCGGGGGCCATGGGACGTGGAAGCCAGGCCACTCACCTCCTATAATCCCACAAAGGTGCTCGGAGAAAGGCTCTCCAGGGCCCCTTCCTGGGTTATGAATAAGTTTTTCCAAATGTGGGGAAAATGGCAACCCCTCCTGGTTACAAGGGGTTAGGGAAGGAGGAAAGAGAAACGACTCAAACCTCAACTCAAAGACATTTTAAACCTGCCCAGACAGCCCATGAGAGGCGTCTCCAGGGCCCATCGGGACTCCACTCTACACAGCAGCAGGAGGAGGTGGCTCCTGAGGTCAGGGACACACAAGGTGGCTCAAGATGGGCAGAGCCCCAGGGTTCTTCTCGGACAAATCCCTGGGCTCTGCCCACAGGGAGCGAGCCGTCCACTCTCACTCCCCAGGCTGCTGCTCGACGGGTCTCCGTGCACCTGTGCCCAACGCTGTTTCTGACAAATCCCAACATGACATTAATTAACAGTGGCTGCTTCCTGTGGGGCTGGATCTCGACACCCGCCCCGCACAGCTATCTTGAGGTAGATATCATTATCTCCACTTTAAGACGAAGGGACCTGAGGCTGTCAGGCCATTTGCCTGACGCCGCCTGACCAGTGAGCAGCCTCTCCTGTGTGGTTGGAGTGGTGTTTTTGTTCCCTGGCAGAGAAAGGTCCTCAATCACAAAAAGTCAACCCCAAACTCAGGAGTTCAGCCTTCTCGGTGAGGCCCCTTCTAACAGCAGGTACTGCTTCTCCAGGGTCCGAGGGTCTCAGTCTCTGGCACCAGGGCTGGGTTAACAGGGGTGGCATCCTTGCAGACACAGTAAGCCCTGTCTGCCTTCCAATGCATCTAGTGGTCACCAGGGATAGCCCTATGGCTCACTGGCCAGAGGCAGCGGCCCTAGGTGAGCTCTGATGGGGTCCCGTTGACGGGCTGTTCAGCGCCGCACAGAGGGACCAGCGGGAGGAAGCCCATGAGCACTGCTGTGCCACAGTCCTCAACTTCCCCACCGGTGGAGGAAACCTCAGTGTCTCACCGAAAATCAGGTCCAAATCTGGGGTGAAGTGTGCGGGGCTCCAGCTTCCTGACCCTTCTTCAAATGTACAGATACCCTCCATGGAAGGAAGTCATCTTTCTTCCAGATCCTGCCCCACGAAGTTACGGGTGATTGGAAATCACCCTGAAGCAAAGATCCCGGTTTCAGGCTTGTTCATTCTACTGACACCACCACTGAACCAAGAGGCATTGGCAAGAACCATTTTTCTGGGAGAAGCAAGACCGATTTCTAGCCCAGAACCTCCCCCTTGGCTTGTCCTTGGTCAGCGCCTTGTATTTCTTCGTTTCAGTATTCTCATCTCTAAGTAAGGGAAAGTTGCCTGTCTCATGACCTCACATAGTTGCCTAAAAGGAGACAAGGGAGGCAAACACTGGCTTCCTGAGCTGCAGGGCAGCTGCCACTGGCTCCCGCGCGGCTCCCCGTGTCCCAGAAGCCGAGGGGCACTCAGGCAGTGCAGCAGCACCGCCAAGAGCCTGGAGCAGGAGGAGCCCTGTCTCCAGCAGGTGCTTCTGGGCCCTCAGTCAAGGTGACGGACAGACCAAGCGGGGGAAGCAAACCGCCAGCAGCCAGAGGGACTTGGTCCCACCCGTCCTCTGACATCGTCACACTGCTCCTTCCCCAGAAAGCTCTGGAGCAATGATTCTGAAAATTGCCTAAGTCCTAAAGAGGGTTTAAAAATTCTGAAAGCTCCTTCCCCACTTTGCTTCCTACAGGCATGCGTCTCCAGCACCCCCAGGCTTTAGGCCTGTCCCTGGGACCTCTGCAGAGGAAGCCTCACTCCCAGGCATCTGGAAAATAGATGCTTGTTCTCCCACAGGTGATTTTCAGTGGACTCACATTGGCATACTGGAAAACTAAACAAAATGAAACAGAAACTAGCTATCTACAGAAAAACCGGTGGAACGTCCCAGACAGTCCCACCAGTCATTATTCAAGCCAGGCTTGTGACCAAGCGCGTTGGCAGGGCTGGACAGCAGCGATTGGATGGACTAAAGCAGAGAACCCTCCCTGATGAGAGGAGGAGGGCGAGCAGGGGCCAGGCTGGGGGTAGAGGGCAGGGCGGCTCAGGGAGCCCGCTGCAGGACCAGCTCTGTGATCTCCGCCCTGCTCCCCAGTCTGAGCGGAATCCCGTAGTAGGCTGTGCCCGGGCTGACGTAGACAAACGTCGTCTGGCCCACTTGGTAGAGACCAGCAAAGAAGGGGTTCAGGAGATAGGCCACCACATTCAAGGGGAAGATTTGTCCAGCATGTGTGTGGCCAGACAGGATCAGGTTAATATCTGGCCGAGCCTGAAGGGCTCTCTTGGCCGCCAGGGGCTGGTGAGCTAGCAAGACGGTGGTGTGGTCGGGACTGCAGCCCTCCAGGGCCTTCGCGAGATCCATGCCATGGCCAGAGTAGTGCAGGAGGTCGGCCTCGATGTCATCCACGCCCGCCAGGCAGATCCAGTCACCGTCCTGGCCGCCGCCATGGCCAGCCTGCGTGGCAGAGATCTTCACGTTTTCGTTGTGAAGGGGTCTGACGTTCAGGGACTCCAGCAGCGCGAACCAGTTGCTGACATCGGACGTGTAGTACTCGTGATTTCCCGTGACGAAGTAGGTGCCCAGGCGCGAGCGGAGCTGGCTCAAAGGCGCCACGGCGGTCCGCAGGATGGAGGCCTCCGCGTCACACAGGTCCCCCACGATCACCGTGACATCCGGGTCCAGCACATTCACCATCCTCACGAACATCTCCATCTTGGTTCTGCCCACTGTGGGGCCCAAGTGGATGTCTGAGAGGAGCACGACCTTGAGATGGTCCATGGAAGCGGGCAGCTGATGGATGGGCACCGCCACGGTTCTCACTGCCGGCGGCTGGGCGGCGTTCAGAATCCCCGCCACACTGAGCACAGCGGTCACCACCACGGCCAGGGCCGGCCTGAGCGCCAGCTTCCTCGTCTTGTTGAGGCTGCCCGCGGCCTTAGCGCTGCGCCAGGCCAGGAGCTGGGAGGCTTGCTCCATGCCGCTGAGGGTGCAGAGGAAGAAGAGCATGATGAGGTAGGCCCCGAGGCAGGAGTAGGCGGCCAAGGAGAAGAGATAGGGCTCCTCGGCCACGAGAAAGAGTGTGGTGAAGAAACTGGAGTGGGCCAGGGCCAGAAAGGCGGCCATGGCCACCTTCCAGAGCTGCAAGCAGGCGGAGGCCGCGGCGGCGGAGTGGCTGAGGCTGCTGACCATGCTGCGCCAGATGTAGAGGGACCCAATGAGCATGAGCGAGTTGGCAAACAGGGCAAGTTGCAGGCGGAAGAGCCAACGCCAGGCCCTGACTTCAAGGCTCCCGGCCAGATAGGAGCGAGAGATGATCATGGACAGGAAGACAGTGCCAGCAGCCAGGGCAGCCTTCACGCCCAGGGACAGCTGCCTGAAGATCGCCATCTGGTCTGCTCCTAAGCTCTGTGGGCAGGCTCTGGAAGGCGAGGTCTTTAGAAAGGACAGTGGCCAAGGAGTTTCCAGGTCAGCTCCGCCTGTAACCAGGAACCGGCATCAGCTTTGTGGGATAGTAAAGCTGCTTTGTCCCCATTCAAAACCTGAAGGCCTCTGAGACCTGCCTCACCCGCCTTGAAGCCAAGCCAATCGGACACCAAGTCAGTGGCTGCACTTTGTGATTCAAAATAATAAGCAATTTCTAGTATGAAAAATGAGCGCGTGGAAGGGTAAGAGGAGGGGCAGTTTTTATTTTCTCACTTCCAGTTTTCGGTATGTTTGAAGTGTTTCCGCACTGCACAGAGCATCTTTAATCATGAGAAACAATTAGTCTCAGTCAGCAGTTCTCAAAGAGTGACCTGGGGCCGACCCTTTCAGGTATTCTATCCGGTCAAAACTCCTGCCAGGAGAATAGCAAGCAGTGACTGCGTTTCCCAGTCTCGCTCGCTCGCTCTCTCGCTCGCGGTGCGGCGGACACAGAAGCAGTGTGAGAACACGACTGTCATCTAGTAAGAGAAACATGACACTTTGGCAAAAATATCAGACAATGCCACTCTGAGCTAAAATTTTTAACACTTTTTTCCAAAAAGAAAATTAAATTAAAATTCTATTAACACAGAATGGGTATATTAGTTCTTAAACAAGTTGACAAATGTTTGTTTTAGTCTTTAGGACATTACTGCTTGAGAACTGCTGTTTTAGGTAAATCAAAAGAAGGAAATTGGGGAAAGGGAAGAAGGGAAGCTATGTCTGCTGCTGACTCCCTTCCTGTAGGCCTCAGACACCTAGACACCTGACACCTGACATGAGAGCTTCGGGGCTGAAGCAGCCTCCCTAAGGGCAGGTGGGCAGCCAATACCCAGGGGTGCATCAGTGCTTCAGTCATATGCCCCCACGACCTTCCTGGATCTACACCAGGTAAGATCTGCCTCCCCCACCCTTTTCTCTGCTGGTGCCCACACAGAGAGGGGCAGCTCCACTAGCAGGTGGTTTTCATGGCCGGTTAGCTCTCACTGGGGGCCTCTTTCCAGCCTCACAGACAAAAAAACTGGAGCAGGGGAATCATAGATGGGTTAGGGAGGAGTCAGCAGGTACTCAATTTTAAGTGACCTTTTCTCAAGAACAAAAGTGCTACATATTTTCAGTTTCCCGAATCCTTAAGATTGTCAGACTGACAGCAGGGGTTGGGCTCAGTCCACATACATGGCAGCTGGAGGGCACAGCCAAGATGAACAACTAAGCAAAATGAATAAAACTGCTTCCTCCTCTCTCTTCCCGCCTGCCTCTGCTCACCTCCATTCCTGCACGGTTCCTTTAAAAAATAAAATAAAATAAAAGATTCTGGAGCCGGATTATAGACAAATGTGTGACTTTTCCTGAGGCATGATATTCAGAGCCCCACATCCAGGGTGCAGTTTACAGGTCAGCCCACCTTCCGACCTTCCTTCTTTCGCGGTCTAATAGGCCGCCCCAAACTCAGCTCACCCAAAACCTAGCAGAAACAAAGCTGTTTGCTGAACCTGCAGAGGCAGACGCCGGGTCCCGCCCGCGCGCCACTGTCCCCAGCTTCCCTCTGTGTGCCCCCGAGGCCCTGGGCCGCCTCAGCTCGGGCGTGGGCAGAGGTGGCCTCCGGGAAGCGTGCACAGCGGCACCCTCCGCACCCAGGGGCCAGCCTCTCTGCGGCAACGCCGGGGCCACCCTAGGCCGGGGCCACCAAAGCCTGCTGGCTTGGAAATCCAAGCCGAAGGAGGCGGCGGCGGAGAGTGGCGAGAAGCGGACAAGACGTTTGCAAACAGAGTATCTGGAAGCAAGTGAGTAGTGTTTCTCGGGGGTGCGGCGGGGTCCGGACCCCGTGTTTCTCCTTCCGGAGCGCTCGCGACAGCTCGACCGCCCCCGGAGGCCCCGGCGGAGGCAGGCAGAGGCCGCCAGAGCCCGGCGCCCGCGAGCGCCGGCCCGGATCCCAGCCCGGCGCCGCGCTGCACGGGCGGCGACGCACCTCCCGCCCGGGGCGCCGGCGTGGAAGCGGGCTCGAGGCTCAGGGGCGCCCGAGGAGGGACGCGCCGGCGACCGCGTTCCCAGGGCCGCCCCGGCGGGCAGGCGGGCCACCCGGCCCGGCCCCCGCGCCCCGCCGCTGCCCCCGCGCGAACCCCGGGGCCGCCTGGACTTACGCGCGAGCAGCACGCCGGGCCCCCCAGGGGCGCCAGGAGCAGCCACAGGAGGCGGGCGAGCCCGGACATGGCCGCGTCCAGCCGCGGGGATCGCAGTCGGCACCGGCGCCCGCCGCCCGGCGTCACTCGACCGAGGACGGCGGCCTGGCCCCGCCCCTCGCCCGCCCGCCGCGCCCCGCCCCGGCGCCGCGTGATGTGGGCGGGTCCTCCGGCCCCCACCGCATCTGCGGGAGGAGAGCCCTTCGGGAAGCGCCCCGCTGGGCCCCCGCTGTCGGCAGCTGACCACGCGCCCCTTGGACTGCACTCAGGGGCCCCGGGTCCCCCACCTTTGGGAGGACCTCTCGCCGGGACAGGTTGGAACAGCTGAGCCAGGTGCACTGCAGAATCCTAGCCCTGCTCAGGGCTCCCCGGGAGACTCTAAAGCTCGGTTCAAAGTGCGGCGCCTGGACCAACCGCGTAGCTGGTACCTGTGGGAGATGCAGATTCCAGGGCCCCACCCCAGAAACTCAGGACGGGGCCCGGAAATACATATTGCACATATATATGTATATCTATAAACTGGGAAGGTTTGTTTTAAATACTTATTATACTATTAATCTACAGTAATATATATTTATTCTATATATTTTAAAACAAACCTTCCCATTTAATCCTGTGCATGCTAAGATTTGAGAACCACTATTGTTGGTTACTGATAAATTTAGAGGTATGGTTCACTTGTGACAAAAATCATGCCAAATGCCAGCCCTTGAAGCACCAGGGTTTGCCGAACTGTTATTTTGTTGTTGAGTTTGAGAGCAGTAACTGGTGACCGCGCAGGGGGACGGAGGTGGCCTTGAGAACAAGGAAGCAGGATTGCAGGGGTCAGCTGATCAGCTAACCTGCAGGAATGCTGCAAGTGAGTCACCAAGATAAGCCGGCACCACCCCGGTGGCTTCGCACCTCCCAAGCCCAGGTTTGCTGAAAAGACATTTCATTGTCAATCCCTAACAATTTGTGAAATCCCATTTCCCGCATGTAGAAGACCCCCACTGGGTTTATAATATTGGGAGCTTTGGCGAACCCTGGTGACCGAGAATGGAAGGGCACTGGATTTAGTCCACATACATCCGAAGGACCCAGGTTCAGGACCTGGAGGGAACAACCAAATATGAACAACTAAATAAAAGGTTTCTTTCTACCTGCCTACTCACCTTCAGAATCATTTCTTTTTACATTTGGGGAAACTAAGACTGCAGTGTGAGTTAATGTGTCCAGTATCCACTAAATCTGATTCTGAAGTGAAAAATATTTTCCTGGCTAGTTCCCCAAGCTGTCTAAAAATTCCCCTTTCCAGACACTGTACAAGCCTCAGCTTTAATGGAAACTTAGTTTCAGAGAAAGAGTCCATTAAGGAAATCATATATATTTCATGACATGTATATATATAACATATATGTGTGTATATATATTTGTATTTGTGAACATATACTTTTTCCAATTTTATCGATTTATAATTTATATACCTGACTTAATTATTTTAATTCACCTGATTTAAATATTTTTAACTTTTATAAATAGATAAAAATACATGGTACATCCTGTGGAGTAGTGGTTAGCTCTGCTGCTTCTGAAGAATCTGCAGTCCACATACATCCCAAGGACCTGGGTTCCCAGGTCTGGGAGGAACAACTAATGTGAACAACTAAGTAAAAATAAAATAAAGTGCCTCTTTCTCCTCTCTTCCTACCTGCCTGCCTCTATTTGCCTTCATTGCGACCTCCACCTCTCCTTTAAAAAAAAAAACTTTCAGGCATCCCCTGGTTGTCTAGCGGTTCACTCCAGGGGCAGTCCACAGAGATCCCAAGTTTCAAAACCCAGAAAAAAACAACCAACAGTGAAAAACTGAATAAAATAAACTGCTTCTTCCTCCTGCCTCTTCCTGCCTACCTGTCTCAGCTCGCCCTTCATTCCTGCCTGCACCTTTCCTTTAAAAAAAAAATGCTTCTTCTTCCTCTCCCTTCCCTTTCTTTAACAACAACAAAAGAAGTTAATCTCAACCCCTTTGATCAATCTCTTTTCCCTTTGGGTCTGAGCTTTCCTAATTAACAAATTTCAAGTTCCAATGTCAGTTTGACCCAGATTTCAGAGCAAAAATTTAACTACCTTTACATTTCTGTTATTTAAAAAATTCCATTAAACTGACTGCAATTTCTAATAAGTTTTAAAAATATTAATGATATATGTTAAAGGCCAGGGGGAAAAGGAGGCTTCACTAAATGACATATCTAAATGCAATGCATGATCCCGGATTAGATTTTGAATCGGAAAAAAACAGCTGTAAGAAACATTGGGTCCCTTAACAAAAGTTGAATGTAGATTCTGAAGTAATATTGTCTCAATATTGCATTTCCTAATTCTGGTTATGACACTGTGGATAGATTATTAGGAAGTATGTCCTGAAATCTTTAGGGTAAAGGGGCATAATAGCTGCAACTTTCTTTCAAATGATAATAATAATGTTTCTATGTATGTATTATATACAAACGTTACATATATGTATTGAGAGAGCTTACAGAGCAAACAGGGCAAAATGCTAATAATTGAGGAATTAAGGGTATATAGGAATTCTTATATCAAAATTGAAAGCTATTTGAAAATTGAAAGCTAAATAAGTCTCTGGCCTGCAGCTGTAGATAGCTCTGCTGTTAAGCAATTCTTTATCTGTCTCACATGCTTGAAGCTGTCTGACACAGAAGTCCTGAGCTCTGTCTCTTGGGGTAAAGTTATGCAACCGTTAGGTTTGGTTATGAAATAATAAAACAGAAAAAAACTGTGAAATAATCCGTCAGCGCTTTCCCCACGGTTCTGATTAGTTAGCGGCTGTGAATCAGGGACTGGATTGTGGGTGCTCAGGTCTCCCCAGCACATGTCCTCAGAGTCCTGTGGGGGTCAAAATAAAAGTCCTCCCGCTTCTCTGAGGTTCTTCACAGACTGAACAAACGAACAGATTAAATGAGGTACAATTAGTCAGTGAAAAGCCCAAATTTAACAACAAACACAGAGAATTTATAGGGCGGTAAAGTCTGAGGTAGCTGAGACAGGCCCACATTTATGCCCTGAGCTGAGGCCTGGAAAGGGCACCTGGGGTCTCTGGGGAGAGGAAAGGGGTCATCACGAAGCAACGAAGGATGATTCCTCCTTACTCTGAAAGTAAAGATAAATAACTCCCTCTCTGCATTCGTCTGGAGAAGAGGGACCAAAGACCATTTCTGGATTAGGAGCTGGCTGGAGGCCCCGTGGCAGGTGGCGTCTTTGATAGAGGGAAGGGTTACAGGGTTAGAAGAGCAGGAGCTTCTCCTGTGCCGCTGGGTCAGCCCTCCCCTGTCCCTAGTGCTTTATGCCAGAGCTGGGTATGTACAGGAGACCAATGCTGAGAGACTTGGGGTGCTCTGTTTTAGCCCCTTCAGTCCTTTTCAGGAGTTTGAAATATCTAAAGCATTAGATGCCCCAAGTGAGTCCTGCCTTAGAGGAAGAAAATGACTGAATATTCCTCTCTCCTGTCTTCTATCTCCTGTCTGCCAAGCATTCGCACCCGGCCTGCATGTTTTCACCCCTTCATGTTTGACTAGGTCTGTTGTTTCTTCTCTACTTGGGCTCCTTTTTCTCTAACACAGTGTCTGGCACACAATAGTTCATTATAAACTTATTTGACAAGTGGGAAAAAAAAAAAGATGTCTTATTTCCTCAGCTTAATGGGAAGTTCCTTGCAGTCAAGGCTGAATATCTGCTCCAATTTTGCATTCCGGTGTTAAGGGCAGGGCCTGGAGTAGGTCGATGCTGAACAGTGTACTGAGAGAATGAACACAGTTCTGATATGAAAGCGAATATATCGTGAAAATCATACGGAAGAGCACTAGCCCCTGGGTGAACGTTATCAGACACAGCTCCAGTAAGGTGAAACAGCCCACACGAGGGTCAACCGCACTCACACTATCTGGCTTCACTTTCTTTTACAACTCACTTTGCATTACAGCCCAGAGCAACTGTTCCCTCCACTTCCACCTGTTCACCTCGGCCCTGCTCCTCAAGGCAACAGCACTTAACGGCTGCTGCCCCCACTCCCACGGCTCACGCTTCAGACCTGGCTATGGTGACCTTCTCCCCATCTCTCAGACTGTTCATGTCTCCTCCTCCACGCAGGGGCTGGTGCATTGTCTTGTGATACTGTGGGGAGAAGGTGAGGCCTGAGCAGAGTGTTTTCTAGGTTTCTTTTTCAGACCAAGGCCTTCCAGAACAAAACAGGTCAGGCTGGCTCCTGAGTCTAGAGGCCAGAGTTCACCTCCTAAACCCACCAGAAAGATTCACCTGATCCCTTCACCACCTAATATTTTCCCCATTACAGCGAGGAGAGGGAGGAGAGGGGACCACCAGAATGCCAGAGGCTACTTCACAGACCTGGAGAACTTCCTGGAAAAATCCCCCTTTGAACTTCCAGTGACTCAGTGACCCCAATTTTCTTCCTGATTACAGACACCGGAAAGTCGGTCTGCCTGTAAGTCCCCTCCCGAGGGTATAAATCGGACCAACTCCCAACATGGAGAGCAGCCCTTTCTACCCACAGGAACTCTACTCCTGTGCTCTTTCTTTCTTTCTCCTCCATTTTCTCTAATACACTTAGAAAACGGCATTTCTTAATGTCATAAGAATGTCTTCTTGAACCATTCACTGCCAAACCCCAGCAGCCCCACGTGAGTGTGTGGAGGTAGCCTGCAGTCCCAGCAGTGGCAGAGATCTCCCCAATCCCACTGTCCGCGGAGAGTGGCCTGGAACTGGTAGAGAGCTGATGGACCTGGAGAGGCTTAGCCCAGGGTCACGGGGGATGACTGCTTACTCGGGGCCAGCCAGGACCAGAAGATGCCTGCAGAGGCCTGATGAAATTGCTGACAGTGACACATCCGCTCCATTGTCCCACCAGGTGGACTTCAACTGACCTCAAGAATAAGAGAAGGGACATGGACTGATGAAAAGGAGGAGGGTGTTTTTCTTGAGCTGTGGTCAGTGAATCAGTTAGCCAGCACTGTGTAGCAAAACGTAGAGTCCAATAACAATCATGTATTTAGCTTGTGACTCTGGGACAGCTCAGGGGCTCACAGATGTGGGATCTCCTGTACTTCTCAGGACCCTGCAGACAGCAGGTGGATCTACTGCTGGAAGATCTAGGTTGGCAGGTGGTAGAGTGATCGAGAGACAGTTGGATCCCAAATCTCTTCTCCTGCAGCAAGCTAGCCTAGGCTTAGTCACACAAAATGAGTTCTAAATACCACAAGAGCGGGGAAGTTCCAATGCAAAGTGGGGCATCTGTGACTGTTTCATTGGCCAAAGCAAAGCACTTAGCCCAACCTAGATCCAAAGGGTAAAGAAACAGATTCCAACTCTTCATGGAGACACTGCAAAATCACAATGCAAGATGGCATGGCTGCGGAGAGCGGAGGAATCAGGGGCGTTCTTGCTACTGAGGTGGCTAAAACAGGACATCGCCATCTCAGAACTGCTCTCTTGTCCATGACCCACTCTGACACGAAGAACCAAGGACAGTGAAGGACAGTCCCACCGGCAAAGGAGACACTCTGATTCTAAACCTTTAGTCTGTCCCTTAATTAAGGAAACCACCCACCCTTCTCCTAATTCAGAAGTGATCTTCTATTTCTAGCCTCTAGAAGGATGTAGAAAGGGGAAGTTGTATATCTTTACTTTCTGAGTAAGAATGAGTCATTCCTCCTTGTCACATGGTAACTGTCTCTTCAACCTGAGTCCCCAGGCTCCTTTTTCAGGCCTTAGCTTGGGACATAAATGTTGGGTGTGCCCCAGCTAGCTCAGAATTTGTCGCCATGTCAATTCTCCATATGTATGTTACTAAATTTGACCTTTTCTCTTACTAATTACACCTAGTGCTAAGTTTTTCATTCATCCAGTCTGTGAAGAACTGGGGGAAACGGGAATTTTTCCTTGGACCCCTGAAATTAGATGAGCCAATCCCAGGAGAACTTCACAAGGTCGGATTTACTTGGTCCCCAGGATGCCTGCAGAGGTCTGAGAACCAGGACTCCTGACAAAGTTGGAAGAAATTGGTAAATATTTGACCACATCAAGACTCCTGATTTGTTCCCTCTATAGACATCCAAGGAACCAAAATGGTGAACAATCTTGTTCTCTCTCAGTTGATTAGTAGGCGAACTCTTAGGGAAGCTAGTCTGACTGTGTGGGACTCATTTTGCTTTAAAGATACTATTTTTGATTTTGAGTGGGTCTGATGAGGAACTGCATAGGGAAAAGGAGGTAAAACTTGAGAACAAGGAAGCAGGATTAGAGACATAAAAATCAACAGATCAACTAACTGCTCAAGGCACAGGCATGCTGAAAATAAATCAGCACCATCCAGCACTACAACCAAGGTGGACCAGTCCCACCTGAACCTCAGGCATCCAGGGATGAGCTCACAGAAAAGACATTTGCTTATCAACCCATAGTAACATGTGAAGTCCCCTTCCCTGGATTTATCAGACCCTTCCTCAGCTTCTCATATTTTGCAGCTTTACTGCCCACAGAGAGAAAGATGCTCTCCATCTCTGTGCTAAACTGGCTGTCATCAAGCCTCTCTGTGAATTCTTTCTGGATTGGCTTCAGGCCTCAGAACACATCCAAGCCATTGCCCCACATGTGACAATTCTGTCATTAAGAAACAGAATTCCTTTGGTGGATCTGTGCTTCTCCCTGTGACTTGCTGTCTTTTCTTTCAAATTAGAGAATAAATCCAGAGATTGCTGGCCTTTTCCTTAAACTAAGGCAGAGAAAAATCTGAATTAGAAGTTTAGATGGCGACTCCATCCCTCAAGCCTTATCTCACATAGATGAGAGTGGAGGGGTCAAAGGAAAAAAATTAGAGAAAGGGAGTTGGTTAAAATGCTAAGCACCTGGCATGGTGGCGTAGCAGCCATGTCTGCGCGGCACAGCCCACATACATGCCAGGGACTCAGTGTCATGGTCATGAACCAGGGGAAACAACCAAGATGAATATATACAATAAATACACAAATGCCTCTTCCTCCTCTCTTCCTGCCTGCCTTGTTTGCCTTCATTCCTGCCTGCACCTTTCCTTTAAAAAAATATTCTAAGCACTATGAGGGATTTTTCTGCCACAGTTTATTCTAATACTTATTTCTTTTATATTGAGTCTAGTTTTACCTGGAACATGGCTGTAATTGTGAATGGAAGTTAAGAAAATTGTGTGTTTGTCCCTGTTTATATGTGTTATAAATGAGACGTTATTGCTAGAATTCGTTCGTAAGTCATTGGATCATGGAAGGCTCCTTCATAAATTCTTATATTCAGAATATAACCAATTAATCTGAATGCTTCTTTAACTTCGAGCGATCTAGGAAATCTTTGGTAAATAAAAGCTAAGTTAACTTTTTTGATTTAATTTACACAGGCAGTCTTTAGAATATTTAATTTAATGTAGTTAGTGAAAGGTTTTTTCTGAGCTCCGCGAGGAAAGAAAGTCAATTAGACAAAAAATCAAATAGCCAGGGCTTTATCGGGGTTTGCACACCCGGGCGAGGTTCTCTGGTCCGCAGAACGAGGGCCGGGGAAGTCGCGCCCGAACAAAGGGAAGCGCGATCTTTAAGCAAAAGAATTTCGCGGGCTTCATACGTCGCGATTGGAGATTGGTCCTGTGAATCCAGGTGTGGTTTCATCAGCTTCCTTTTTCCCGGGTATGGCCGCCATTTTGTCCTTCTGGGCCAGCCTAACAGTTAGGATACATCTTACAGCAGGGAAAGCTAGTCTTTCTGAAAGAAAATGAGAGAAAATTATTAAGGAAAGTAAAAGAATTAATTTAAGCAGAACAGCTTGATTGTGTAATTCCAGTGGGTTTAAAATTCCAATCTTGGGAAAGGCAAAACTGTTTTGGACATTAAATCCTACTGGAGGTTTCTTTTTGGCACTGCTTAAGCATTTAAAAAATTTTTATGAGTTGGAATTAACCTAAAGTCTTACTATACTAAAGGATGGAAATTTGCCGAGTATCTAATAAGAAAAATAACTGATTTAGTCTCATGAAATTTTAAGAAGTAGCAACATGATCAAAATGAAACTTTTTTTAAAAACTAAGCCCTCTTCCCAAACCTAGTTTCACCTTAGAAATGTCACCTTGGACCTTCCTGGTCAAGAAGATTGCTTAATTAGAAGAATTAGCTAAACATCTACAGCGTACTGCTGAGATAATAATTCCGAAACATATGTCAACTTCCGGTAGAAAAACTAAGTATTTGGGCTTATAAGTACGTCTTCCGTCATTTTTTTTTTAAGGAAAGCTGTAACAGGACTAAAGGTGAGTGGGCAGGCAGGACAAGAGAGGAGGAGGAAGACTTTTATTTTATTTTTATTTAGTTGTTCATGCTGCTATTTCCCCCAGACCCAGGAACTGAACCCAGGGGTATTGCCTTATTCCTTCAGAGGTGATTGGCTTAACCGCTTCTCCCCCAGGGGGCGCTATATTCTGTCAACTTGAGAAGTTTTGTGTCATGAGGAAGTCTTCTGACATGGAAAAATGATTTTTTTTAACCATTGTTTTCTTTTGTCTACAACTGCTTAAAATTAAGATTTTAAATTCTAATTAGTAGAAATTAAAATTAAGGAAAATACATCTTCATGCAAAGAAACTAAGAGAGTTAAGAAAATAAATTATTTTTAAAGAGTAGGTACGGAATGAAGGTGAGCAGAGGTAGGAAGAGAGAGGAAGAAGAATCAATGCACTTATTTTATTTAGTTGTTCATCATTGCTTGTTCCCCCGGTCCCTGGTCTTGAGGGGAAACCTTGGAAAATACATGACTGCACCCAGGGTGCACAAGACCACCAGGCCACTAAGATGTGCCACGGAAACAAACTTTAGGGTGAAGCGGGTTATTCCAAAGTGTGTTCGGACTGGATAAAATCAAATGAATTTAATATTAAGCTCTATAATATATTTATATAAAATCTCACTTCAAGTTCTCTCATCTACTGATGGAAAAAAATGCATTCTTCTATGGTGATCAACTTTTGATAACAGATTAAATTTTGTTTAAGAAATGTACCTAGAACGAATTAGTGCCTCAGAACAAATGATCTCCATCAGGCCTCTGATTAAAAAGTGAAGGTAAGAGCTGAGTCCTACCAGAACTATATGCCTTTGACTTAATGGGTAATTAAATACTGTTTTATTACTATGTTTTAAAATTTAACTTCCCAAATCTCCAAAGTTGAATTCTGAATGAAAAGACTTTTAAAATAACATGAGAAATCTTAGGGAGCTCCTAAGCTAGGCCATGTAAACACATTCTTCTCTATGGAAAGAGAGATAGTAAACATTTGGCATGGTGAAATCTCTTGGGAGGCGTCGTCAAAATATAAAGTAATGCTCAACCATCTTAGCATATATTTATGTGGAAGTCTGATGACTACAATGTGTGCTTCAAGAGTTAAATGAAACTCCTAAAAAGTCTAACATATTGGCTTACCATGCTGGTCATCGTTTAAAATGTTGTAGTAGAGTAATTGCTACAATAAAAATACATATACTGCAAAAGCTAGCAAACGGTCAATTGAGTAACAACCTTATCTTTAACCACAATTGTGTTTAAAGTCATTGTGACATTTACAGAAATAGTTATTTACTGACATTTTCATGTTCAGAGAGATTCCTGGGAAGGACTTTGACATATTTATCATAAAATTGAACTGGGTAAGGAATTTCCGAAATGATGGAAAACTGGACTCATTAAAATGCTGAGATCAAGATCAATGATTAAATGGGACGGGATAAATTGAGAGTGAATACAATTTTTCTATGACATGTTACTTGAAACATGAGAGGTTTTTGCAAGATAAAGCAAATTCTTTTTCTTTTTTTAAGAAATCTGCATCAATCTGGAAAACTACTTTTTTTGTCAGCAGAACTGAACACTTGTTTTTCTCCCCATAATACCATCAGAATGTGCAAATTTAACTGTCTTTTTGTGAAAGAATCTGTGGATGGAAAACTTAAGAGCTGTTACTGTTCTTCTGAATAGCTAAGAACATCAGGTAACCTCAGACAGCAAGCCAGAACTTGTCAGGCTGCTTTAATTTGTCATCTGAGGATGTTTCATCCCTGACGTCTGAAAATGTGGACTGACTGCCCTCAGCTGAGACTGGATTCATGAACTGAACCACAGTATTTAACCTGAGTTTTTCTTTTGTTTTTCTGGAAATGCTCCATAATATTGTTTGACAAAGAATCAACTTTGGAAGTCCACTCCTGTAGGTAAAACTTAAGGTAAGAATTTCCAGGGCTGGTGTGCCCTGGTGGCCCAGTGGTCTAATATGTTCTGGGAGTGGTCCACACATGTCCCAGGATCCTCTGTTCAGATCCAGAGCTGAGGGAAAACCAAGATGCACAACTAAATAAAATGGAGTGCTTTTTCTTCTCTCTCCCTGCCTGCCTGCCTCTGCTCACCTTCATTCCTATCTAGATCTTTCCTTTAAAAAAAAAAAAGTTCCAGGGGTTAATTCTCAGTCCCACCTGCAGATGAACACAAGAGCAGACAGTTGTCCCAAGATCATAGATCAAAACGAGTCACTTGTCTACATTCCTCTCCCTTCTAAGAACTCCCTGTCTTCCCCTGTTAAAAAACCCAAACCAACAAAGACGTGAGGGATAATAACATCTTTTCCTTCCAAGTGACTATTTTGTGCTTATTAGAAAGCTGGCTGGAAGCTGCTGGTTTCTATCTTGCCTCTCTTTCAGATCTTCACCATGAAAATCTTTTCAAGCTGCCTTACTAACCCTCTTTTTCAACAAATAGGCACAGACTCAACTACCTTTTGTCAGTCCACCGAATCATGGCTACATCAACTGATTCACTGGATTTGGGGTTATGTCAATGTGCAGGCAGCATGAAAGGAAACGTCATTAGTCTTTGTTCCTGCTGATGTGAGTTTCCGGTGGACAAACACTGGAAGATGTCTGGACGACGAGGTATTGCTTCCACAGGTAGAAGACACCCTGACTCTGATTCTGGAGTCACTTGGGTCCCAGAACTCTACACAAACACAAGGACTATTTCTTACGCAAGTACAAGAATGAGGTGAAAATGTTGGCCTGTTCATAGAAAACAGATATGCCACTGGAATTTTCCTAGAATTCTCTTGCAATCCAACTCTGAGGTTTGATTTTGAAGCGGCATCTTCAAACTTGCAGAGGACTTGAGAAGCAACACCAGCTCAGAGATTTGTCCCATCTCCAGACGTCCTGTTTCAGAACAGCCATGTGTAACCTGGGGTGTCTCAGCTGTTCCTTTGGTTAAGATGGCATCATACCACAAGTCATACGTGTGGACCCGAAATCTGGACATCACAGAACAGCAAAGTCTAAGATCTGTAACTCAGAACCAAGTTAAAAACCACCACACTTAGCTCTTTTGAGATCTGATTTGCTCAGGGGCATATGGACAGTAGAGATGTTTAGAGACTTTTTTTTTTCAAATGTTTTGGAACACTGTAGATACGAGAATCGCAGGATTCCAGTCTGATCCTGTCCGTAGCCGATACTAGTCTCTTTATTCTATGTGGCAAGAGAGTATGTAGGGGTTTTCACCCAAGTGGTCGGGAAAATGTGGGTTTGGATAGCTAGTCCCCTGTCATCAGACACTTCACCCCAGTCAAATGGCAAACTTGGGTTCCTCTGTTCATAAAATTGTTCCACATAGATGTGACTGTCAAGAAATTATGGAGACACTTTATTTATCACATTCCATGATCTTTATTATGTTAAAGTTCTTCTCCCCAAGCTTTGGAGACGGAGGGAGCTGGAGAAAGCAACCCTACATCTCTCCATGGTGTTAGAACAGGAGTCCAACACCACCATGAAAATTCTGCAGAGACTGACAGCCTCACCTCTGTGATGCTTCAAATCTCTGGCGGATCTCTGGACCCTGACTGCTCAGCACAAAGGAGGTTTTTGCCAGTCATTGGAGAAAAAACTCCTCCTACACAGGACACGCAGTATTACCAGATCATCCATTTACTGGTCCAAGCAGGGGGGACTGGCTCCACGGGTTAATGGGGTGTGGTGGGCACATGTGCTTTCCTTTGCCCTGTTCCTTTTCATCTTAACCCTAATCTTTGTTACTCTCTCTCCTTTTTTAAGGAAAGGCACAGGCAGGAATGATGGTGAGCAGGCAGGAAGAAGCACTTTATTTACTTGTTTATCTTGTTTGTTCCTGTGAGCCCCACCCCCGCCTGGGCCTTGGGATATGAATCTGGGTCCTTGGGTCCCGTGTGGACATTGTAAAAGGGCCTTATCTGCTAGGTCACCTGGGCATACCTGTTTTTTTCTCTATTTGAAGAATTCTTGTCACTAAAACATTAATCTGATTCTTTCTCCACGGCCATCAGCTTAAATATTAATGTGTTTAACTTCCAGAAAGTCACTGAGGAAACTGAGGGGCTAAAACAGAACACCCGACTCTCTCAGAACTGGTCTCCTGTCCTTGCCTCACTCTGACACAAGAGTCAAGGACAGTGGAAGACAGCGCAAAAGAAATTCGTATTCTTCTAGCCCTGCAGTCCTTCCCTTAAATAAAAATGCCACCTGCCACTCCGGGGGCCTCCAGCCTTCTCCTCATCCAGAAATGGTCTTTGGTCCCTATTCTCTAGAAGACTGTAGAGAAAGGAGCTATTTATCTTTGAGAAAGAATGAGTCATTCCTCCTCATCACATGTGATTCCCTCCTCACTCCTCTCCCCTGAGGCCCCGGGACCCCTTTTCAAGGCCTCAGGTCCAGGCATAAATGTGGGTCTGCCCCAGCTACCTCAGACTTTACCACCATGTCAATTCTCCATACGTATGTTATTACATTTGGCCTTTTGCTTACTAATTATGCCTGATGTTAATTTATTCATTTGTGCAGTCTGTGAACCTCGGAGAAAGGGGGGAACTTTTCCTTTGACCCCCCCACACTGCAACTTTTCTATAAATTACTTCAGAATAAAATTTTAAATAATTTAAAGTCTATTGTTTTTAAATTTTTCATTCATATCTTTTGATACACACAGCATTACCGACAACAGTCCTTGCACCTCCGAGCGAAATCAAGAACGAGGAGGCAGAGTTTGGGTGGATAAAGAAAGGGAAGTTTATAGCTTTGCCAGGTCACAGGGGCTCAGGCCTTAAAGACAGTCATCCTCCTTAGGGTTAGGAGTCAGTGATTTTTATTCGGGTAGTACTGCCTTATCTTCTGTATTCCTGACTTCAGTTTTTGTTCAGGTGGTGACCACATGTTAAGTCTTATCTCAACAGCAGGTCCGCACAGTCTTATGACTATTTTTCAATTTCTTGCCTGTCTTCCTGGCGTCATCAGTTTCACTGTCGGTCTTTCCAGTGAATGAAGTTTGGAGACGACATCAATTACGTAATAAGCAAAAGGCTCCGCTTGATCACAATGTTTCTATAGCTAATCATCAGCTCCACAAGTCTTTTACATTTCACATATCATCCTATTTTCCCATATCAATAGAAGGGAATTGCAAAAAATCACCAAGTGGGTGCATTTCCAACCTGTTTGCTCGGTAGTTTACAAAGTGCCTCCGAGAATTTATTTATGCATAGTCCACCGCTCTCACTGAAACGTCAGGTCCTTGGTGGTCCCATGAGAGTGTAGGTCACAAACCTGAAGCACCAGGGTCACTACAGCGCAGTAAGAAATGCAAATCCTCAGTTGCATCCGCAGAATCAGAAACTCAGGGGCAGGTACCTTTAGGGTCTAAGTTTTCACGCAAGTGATTACAAAGCTTAATTAGCACTACTGTGATCCATTAGGGCCACATCCGGCCGCAGACTGCAGGCTGCAGACGCAGGAACCCAGAAGCCTGCGGGCAGCGCCCTCCCGGCAGCGCCCCCAGTGCCGCCGGACCCGGCGCCTAGACCCCCGGGGTAGGGAGGCGCGGCCAGACGGGGCGGTCCGCGGCTGACGTCCCCGCCTCCTAACCCTGCAGCCCGCCGCGTAGCGCGTCCTCCGCCTTCCTTCCCTGCTCGCTCGCTCCCTTCCTTCCTTCCGCCGGGCGCCATGGAGCTGGGGCGCCGGGCGGCCTGGGCGCTGCTGGCCCTGCTGTGCGCCGGCTGCGCGCCGCGCTGCGGCCGCGCCCAGTACGAGCGCTACAGCTTCCGCAGCTTCCCGCGCGACGAGCTGATGCCGCTCGAGTCGGCCTACCGGCACGCGCTGGACCAGTACGGCGGCGAGCGCTGGGAGGAGAGCGTGGGCTACCTGGAGATCAGCCTGCGGCTGCACCGCCTGCTGCGCGACAGCGAGGCCTTCTGCCACCGCAACTGCAGCGCGGCGCCCCAGCCCGAGCCCGAGCCCGAGCCCGCCGCCGGCCTTGCCCGCTTCCCCGAGCTGCGCCTCTTCGGGGGCCTGTTGCGCCGCGCGCACTGCCTCAAGCGCTGCAAGCAGGGCCTGCCAGCCTTCCGCCAGTCGCAGCCCAGCCGCGAGGTGCTGGCCGACTTCCAGCGCCGGGAGCCCTACAAGTTCCTGCAGTTCGCCTACTTCAAGGCAAGTCGGGCGGCCCCACGATCGGGCCCCGCCCCGGGCCCGCCCGGGGCTCCCGGACCGCGGCCCAGGCTCCGCCCCACTCAGGTACCGCCCACCAGGCCCCGCCCCCAGGCCGCGGCCCAGGCTCCGCCCCACTCAGGTACCGCCCACCAGGCCCCGCCCCCAGGCCGCGGCCCAGGCTCCGCCCCACTCAGGTACCGCCCCACCAGGCCCCGCCCCAGGCCGCAGCCCAGGCTCCGTCCTATCAGGCCCCACCCCACCCTAGGCCCAGGCCCCAGGCCGCATCCCGCCCCAGGTCCCGCCCCAGGCCCCAGGGCGCGCCCCTCCCCATCGCTGAGGCCCCGCCCCCGTCAGGCCGCGTTTCTCCGCCGTTTCCTGACCTGGCTCTCCCACCCTGCCCTGCCACCTCTGCCCCCTTTACCTTGACTAGAAGTGAAATATTTGTATTGTAAGTGTTTTGAGGCAGAGAATATGTACATAGAACGTCTAAGGGGAGGAGCCTTTGCTGTCAACAAAGTGCGAATGAATGTTACCCGGAATTTGAAGACAGTCGGCCTGCAGCAGCGAGGGCCGGCCTGGGGAGGACGCCGCTAGTGCTGTGACTCGCGTCGTGGTGGCGCTGTCTGTCTCTTCCAGTCCAGTTTCATGCAGTGTCTTCCCCTTTTGTGGCTGCTTAAATTCTGTCTGTGATTACTCGCCAAAAATAGCTACAAATTGCAGATCTCTGGAGGCTGACTACTTCTCTGGGGCCCACAGATTTTTAAGAAGGGCTGCATTCTGTTGCTGGATAAGGAGGCCTGAGAGTGTCGGTCAGGGTTTTACCTGGGGAGCCTGGTTTCTCTCAAAGGCCAGTTGCTGCTTCATTTCACTGAAAACGGTTTTTACAGCATGCATCGCATTTATTTTGATGACTGCAAAAACCGATTCCTGGAATGTCCCACACTCTGGAGGTAGAAGCGGATTGATTTTTTTTTTTTTCCGAAGTTTCCTTTGAGTCTTGGACTGTAAGACCTGTTTTTCCTATTTCTGCTATGTTTCATTAACAGAGCCACATGTGCGTTACTTTCATGGGAGCACCAGACTGACACAAACCCCAAGAGGAGAAAAGCTGGCTTACTTCTCTGCTGCCACAGTTTTATGTAAACTGTTGGTTTTGTGAGTGTTTACCCTGGCGATAAGCAAAAGCTGGAGAATAGAACCAGGGGTAAAATTAATTAAATTCCAGAACATTGAAAAATAAGGGCTGGCTCATGTAAAGCACCGTTTTTCATCTTGAAATGATGCTAATTCTGTCTGGTTTTTTTTTTGGTATAGCTTTAGGCAAATCCAATCTGAACCAAATTTGAGTCATGTAGTTGTCACTGACTCTAAGAGTCTGGGGCCTCTGAGCAAATTGAAACTGCTCGGAGCCTAAAACATTCCTCACACAAGGCTTTATTGTGGAGAGAGAGAGAGAGACAGAGACAGAGAGACAGAGAGAGAGATAGAGAGAGGAGAGAGAGGAGAGACAGAGAGAGAGAGAGAGAGATCGCACTTTGCTGTGGGCTCCACATCTGGGCTCTGGGGTTTTTAAGTTAGTGGGTGGGTGAAATCAGCAATTTTGATGAGCTGGTGGTCAGCAGTTTCGGAGAAGGGGCATTATGTCTCCTCCTTGGTGGGTCCAGAAAATACTGAGGGGACTCAAAATGCATGTGTTATATACTGTGTCTTCTCTTGTTTTCTATTTGAAGGCCTTGCATAGTTCATAAACCTTTAAGGTTCTAGGTTGTACAGTAATTTCTTGGACCAGTGTGCTAAGATTTCAGGTATGCAACTTAATTTTTTTTTTTTTAAGGAAAGGTGCAGGTAGGAATGAAGGTTAGTAGGCAGGCAAGAAGAGAGAGGAGGAAGAAGCACTTTATTAGTTGAAATCTTGGTTGTTCTCCCCAGCCTGGGATGCACACCTGGGTCCTTGGGATGTATGTGGACTGTGCCGCGGCTAGAGGCACCTGACCAAACCACTGCTCCACCGGCACGCGCCCTGGAACTTAATTATCATAAGGTGGTTAGGCCTTCAAATGAGGGTGTGGATCAATCCTACAGGACGGGTATGGGGACAAGAAAGTGAAGCCCACCATGCATCCTCTATCCATCTCATAATCAAAGAGGAAACATTTTCTTTTTATTTTACTTTTTTCCTTCTCTAGGCCTCAAGTCTGGAACGCAGGTCCTTGGGCTTTGCTTAGCCTCTGAGCTACTGGGATATACCACCTGGAGAACAGGAGATGCTCTGATTTCTTTAATGCACATGAATTAGAAACAAGGGGGACAGAGGGGGAGGAAAGAACATTTTATTCACTGCGACTAGTGTGGTCAGGCATGGGTTTTCTCCTTGGAAGGCTGGGAAGTTCATAGCTTCTCTTCAAAATCCTGACAGGTCTAGTAGCAGTCACTGAAAGGTCAATGCCATACCACCTGTCTTAGCATTTTGTGGTCTCTGAGAGGACAGGGAAAGGTTGAGCATGGTATTAGTAAACCAGAATCTTCACTTGCTTCAACTGAGAAATTGCTGAAAATGGGATTTTAGGTGGTAAGAGTATTTGGTTTAGTTTTTTCCTTGATGATGTTAAAGTTTTCAAACTCATTTTCTGGGTCGGGAGAACACGGTTGGTGACAGGCACAAAGATTCCACCTGGCACCTGAAGGCTGGAGGAAGATGCTGGAGAGTCTCCTCGCTGTGGGAGGACATGGGTCGAGGTCACGGTGCCATTCTGATTCTCAGGCCTCTCTTTCAGTGACTGGGGACAAACGTCTGAGTTAACACAAGGATGAGATGGTGGGCTCAGGCCGTCAGAGTGGAGTGAGGAGGCGCGGGTGTGTGATCTCGTAGAAAGAGGCCTGCAGCACGGCCTGGTGGCTCAGGCGTGACGTCTGCTGCTCCGGCACAGTCCACATAAAGCCCAAGGACCCCTGCTTGTGACCTAGGCCCGGGGGACACCCAAATGAGCAACTAAATAAATGAAAACTGATTTTTTTCTCCTCTTGGCCTTCCTGCCTGCTTGCCTACGTGCCTTCAAAAACATAAAAATAAAAACAACTCTGCTCCTGTGTGCAGTCCTCACACCCCCCACAGGCTTCCTGTACCAGCCGGCCTTAGATCCCTGATGTCACAAACTGTGGGTACTCTCCATGTGTGCTGTGTGCCCTGAACTGCTTGTCTTCCCTACAGCTGAGGAAAACGTGGATGGACCCCAGCCCTTGATCAAATCCATAATGACTTTGAACTCTGCGTGTGCAGAGCCGGCTGCCTCGAAGGCAGTTTCATCCACCCTTTGCCTGGACTCTGCCCTCCCCTTAGCACAGGGCCTCCTGCTCATCCGAGGTCGGCTTAGGGGCGCCCTCAAGCAGGTGTCTGTCTCTCAGAACCCGTGACTGGGCCCAGGCTCCTGCCCATCTCCTCCAAAACCAGCTTGAGTGTGTACAAAGTCTAGCAGCCAGCAAGTGTCTCTGCGTCCCAGTGGGCAGAGCCTGAGTGGAGTGAAGAAAATCACCTTTCCTCCTGGGGGCAGGGTTTCATTTTGTAAAATGCAGGCCCTAAGTTAGAGGTCTTAAAAACCTCTTAAAAACTTCTTTCTAAGTGATCTGAGAACCGGAGAATCTCATTTCATTGGCACATGCTTTCAAAAGGGCTGTGTTCATACCTTCTCCCTTATTCCGTCTGGCGCCAGGCCGGCCTTTTTACGCCAGGGCGTAAAACTCTCCACTGAACTCTTGAAGGCAGTGCCACTGCCCTCTGGCACCCCGGGATCCCAGCCCTGACACCTTGGAACCAGCGTCATCACCCACCACGTCTCCAGAGAAGCCGCTGCCATTGTCTCCAAGTCACTTGACCCCTTTCTGGGGCAGTTTTGCACAAATATGTGCTATCCTTTCCCTCTCCAAAATCCAGAAGGCGCCGGCCTGTTTCCTGCCTCTGAGTGTCCCCCTGGATTGGCTGAAGGCACTCTCTGCAGGGGTACTGGTGTCTACTTCCCCCACTGGGTTGTGCCAGGCTGTGCCAGGATTCCAGGGGTCACCAGAGACAGGACATCAGTGTGGGCGACCTCTGGTCTTGTCCACACTGGGAGTTGTCTATCTCTCTCTGCCTGCCCTCTTGAGGCCCCCATAACACTCCACTCCTCCCTGGGCACATCTGCCTGCTGGGCACTGCCCCCAGGTGCAGACCCCAAACTCCAGAGTCCAGAGACCTCGCTGCTCCTGCAGACCCCAGGGGACATTTTTTCTAGCCCGGAGGACTCCTTTTTCCCCTCTTCCAGGCCAGTCAGCTCCCTGCAGTGTCCTCTTTCTGCACATCTGCGACCTCTTAAGTGCACAAGGCTTTTGTCATAGGAGTAATTTCTGTGTTCCGATCAGCAGCGACCTCCCTGGAGGAAGGGATGCTCAGCATTGCTGTCAGCCACTGTCTAAATGGGGAGAAGGAGAGAAAATATGTTACTTGCAAGTTCTGTCAAAATCACGGCCAGCTGCTGTGTCCTGTCTTGTCCCGGGTCTGGGCCAGGTGCCAGAACAATGCTGCTGGGCCCTTCAGGGGTCACAGTCTGAGGGGAGACAGACACCCTAGTGTCCAGAGTGAGTGATACTTTCACTGTGTCTGCCTGAGACTAGAGTACTGTGACGCGGGGATGACAGCTCCGGGTCCTTAGAAGAGAGACCCGTGATGGAGGTTGCTGGGCGGCAGGGAGAACTTTCCTGAACGTGCTGCAGGTGAAGAAAGGGGCCGCTGCCCGGCTTGGATTTACTCATCGCTGCAGCCCCGTTTCCGAGACTGGTGCCTCACACAGAGGCTGCCACCAAATATTTGCTGAGTCAGTGAGTGAGTCCCTGGTTTGTGGAGGAAGCAGAAGACTCTGAGAACTTGAGAACATGGCCACCGATGTGCTAAGTTTCCAGCAGAAAAGACACGGGACGGCCCGATTTGCTCACGTGAGAGCGTATTTAACAGGGCAGTTCCCACCAAGCTGTGCAGTGTGTGGGAGTGAGGGACCGTGTGCCCGAGGGCTTGAGCAGTGGGGTGTGGCCACTTCTAGCCCCGGGAGAGCAGTTACTGGACTAGAAGGAGAGAGGCCAGATGGAGAGGGCCGCCTCGGGAGGAGCGATGGCCTCCAGGTAAGGGACAGTGGCAGCTCAAGGGGATGGACAGGAAGACTAATCCAACCTTACTCTCCCCGCTTACTTCGGTCTCCTGCTGGGGCTTCTCACTGGTGAACCCCGTTGGAAGTTAGAGGGCAAGAGAGTCCAGCCTCCTGGGTCACCGAGCAGGTGGAGATGGTGGAGAGTAGGTTGGGAAAGGCACAGGAGCCCATGAGTCACCTTCAGGGACTAGACATTTGTCCCAGGAGGCCGGGCCAGGTCCGGAGAGGGCCTGGAGATCCCTGAATGCTTAGCTGGAAAGACTGCATATGACACGCAGTTCCTAGACATTCTCGTTTTGCAAAATTCATCGCTCATCATCCATTGAATAGTGCTTCTCTTTCTTCTCGGTGCTTCAGGCAAATAATCTTCCGAAAGCCATCGCAGCCGCGCACACCTTTCTGCTGAAGCATCCCGATGACGAGATGATGAAGAGAAACATGGCCTATTACAAGAGCTTGCCTGATGCCGAGGACTACATTAAAGACTTGGAAACCAAGTCCTACGAGGTGGGTTTGGGTTTTCACACAGCAGTTACTTGCAGTGTGAACCCTGGAGGAGGGTGTCTCATTGAGCAGCTAGTGACGTCTGAGGACCTCCGGTGGGTTTTGATGATGCTTGATGACTGTTACGACAATAGAAATGGTTTCTTGTTAGCACAACATTCCTTTTAAGAATGAGATTTTACATTCCATGGTGATTTTGTTTTTCTAAAGGAAGGGTGCAGGCTGGAAGAGAGAAGGAAGAAGTAATTTATTTATTTGGTTATTCATCTTGGTTGTTCCCCCAGTTCTGGGACACAAACCCGGGTCTTTGCCCCCAACCACTCCTCCACCCGGAGGCGCCTCTGCGATCATTTAAAGTCAGTTCCCTTAAATGCTACATTTTAGCAATGCCATCATTTGATCATTCAGTTTTAAGATGGTGGGGGTAAAGACGCTTCTTGGAAATCATTCAGAAATGACCAAGAACACAAGAAAATGAAACTTAAGTCTCCCTTTTTGGTGAAATTAGGAGATGGGTGGGGCCGTGGTTGGGTCAGCCAGCTCCAAAGGAGCACAGATCATTGATATGCCAGGAACCCAGGTTCATATCCTGGATCTGGGAGGAACAACCGATGTCAACAACTAAATGCAAATAGAAAATAAAAATGCTTCTTCCTCCTTTCTTCCTGCCCCTTCACCTTCATTCCTGCCTCTGCCTCTCCTTTAAAAAAAATTAGGAAACATATTTTATACAAGACATACAACATATATAAGATGGAAGGGGAAGAGAGGAGCAAGGAGGACTGAGGTGACCAATTAGGCCAATTAGTAATTGAGCAGTTACTGAAATCTGTGCGTCTGTCCTGGTGGGCTAGCCGTCTAGTACACCTGGGAGCAGTCCCACTGCATCCAAGTGTAAGGTTTTTCTGGGCTCCGCGAGGAGAAAACCTCAATCAGACAAAAAATGTCGAATAGCCAGGGCTTTATTGGGGTTTGCACACCCGGGCGAAACTCCCAAGTCCGCAGAGGGCCGGGAAGTCGCGCGCCCGAACAAAGGGGGACCGGCTCTTTAAGCAGAGGAATTTCGCGGGCTTCCCATATGGCGATTGGGATTGGCCCTGTGAATCCAGGTGTGGGGGTTGCATCCCTTATTCTGACGTCATCCACCTTTTTCCCGGGCTTGGCCTTTCCCAGGCATGGCCGCTGCTGCTTTGGTCCCTGGGCCAGCCTAACACCAAGGTCTGGGGTTTGAGACCCAGGGCGAGAGGAACAACCCATGTGAACAACTGAGTTAAAATGAATGAAGCGCTTCTTCCTCCTCTGCCTGCCTGCCTGCCTGCTTGCCTTCATTCCTGCCTGCACCTGTCCTTTAAAAAGAAAAAGGAAGCAGAGGGGGAACCCTGGGCATAAGATGCAGCCCGGTCACTGCTCCTCTTCCTGCAGACCCTCTTCATCCGAGCAGTGCGCGCGTACAATGGCGAGAACTGGAGGACGTCCATCACTGACATGGAGCTGGCCCTTCCTGACTTCCTCAAAGCCTTTTATGAGTGTCTGGCGACCTGCGAGGGCTCCAGAGAGATAACTGACTTTAAGGACCTCTACCTGTCCATAGCAGGTGCGTGTGGGCTTAACAGAGATGCCCCTGGGGGCTTGTGTGGCCTCCGGATGTCAGTGGCCACCTGGGGTGGACAACACCTGCGCGCACAGCCTTGGACGAGGCCTGGCCGGCCGCTGGGGAACAGTGAGTACGACGTCCTCTACGGACCAGGAGGGGTCTGTGCGTCAATCTTCCTTGATGGCAGAGTCCTCACGGGCAGTTAGAAAAATGAAACCTGGCCCAGCACAAGTCGTGACTCTGGAAAATTTCCATCCCGCAGAAAGGTAGAATGAATGACACCTTTAAGGAGTGCTCCTGGCGATAAAAACAAACAAGCAAAAGCATGCTCATGATGGGAAGTTTAGCAAACAGGCCAGAACAAAGAAAGCACATTTAAAACAAAGCTGGATTGCCCAAGGGTTCCTCTCCCACCTTTTGTGGGCCATGTGGCCTCAGGCCCAGAGCAGAGTTCCCAGCACACATCCTAGATCTGTGCCCAGGGCCAGCAGGTGGGGGAATGCGCTGCACTGTCTGCCTTTGGAGACGTCGAAGCTGCCCTTAATGGTGAAAGATTCTGAGAAATCCAGCGGTCTGGCCACTCTTTCAAATTACTGGAAATAGGGTATTTTGACTTCTGAATCTCTTTTTCACAGAGCACTTTGTTTCTTTTTTAACAATACTTTTTTTTTAAGAATCACTTTATTTTTATTTAGTTGTGCATATTGGTTGTTTGCCATGGTCCTGGGTCTTGAACCTGGGACCTTGGAATGTTTGTGAGACTGCTTTCAGGTGTACTAGACCACTAGACCACCAGGGGGCGTCCAACAACACTTTTTATTATGGGAAATGTGAAACATACATACAAAATAGAAGAGCATAATCCCCTTGATGACCCAGAATTGTCAACTCATGGTCATGCGTCTAACTTCCACCCACTTCCTCGCTCCCAAGTTAATTTGAAGGAATCTCAGATGCACTGTCATGTCACTTCTAATATTTCAGTATCTGCTTCTAAAAGATAAGAACTTTGTTTTCAACAGAACCATCTAAGAAGTTTAGCAATAGTTCTTTGATCTCATTACCAATTACCCAGGCAGCATCCCCGTCATCTTAGAAGTTCTGGACTGTATGCGCTGACCTTAATTTCCAACGTGTTTGCTTGAATCAAGATCCAAATAAGATCCATACATTTCACTTGGCATCTTTTTTAAAGAGGATGGAAAGCAGGCAGGCAGCAGGCAGGGAGGAGTAGCATTTTATTTATGTATTTGTTAATTTTGTTTATTTGTTCCCCCTGGCGTACTTTTATACACGGACACACACATATATATTAAGGTGGACAGGGAAGAGAGGAGCAGGGAGGACTGAGTTGACTAGTTAATAGTTAAGGTTACCTAAGTCTGTGCATCTGCCCTGGTGGCCTAGCCATCTATACATCTGAGTGCAGTCCCACCTACTTCCCAATTCAAACTGATCAAACCTAAAATTCCAGTCCTAAAATTCCAGTGTTTCTTACATTCTTTGACTTCGTATTTCCTCTTAAGTGAAAATCTTTTTTCTTACTAACATAGGCACATCTACTTGTTTTTCTTTCAATATACAGAAAATGTTTCCAAATTAATCTTACCAATGTAGTGACTAACGCTAAAACTTTCCTCATGCCCGGGTGGCTCAGGTGTTAAGCCCATGCCTGGGGCACAGTCCACATACCAAGGACACGGGTTCGTGGCCTGGGGCAGGGGGAACCACTAAAATGAGCAACTAAGTAAATAAAATGCTTCTTCCTCCTCTCACTTCCTTCCTGCCTGCTGCCTGCCTGCCTTCATTCCTGCCTGTCTTCTTTCCTCTTTAAAACAAAACATAAAAAACAAAAACACTTCTGAGTGAAGCTTAAGATTTCTTGGTAGTTTCTAATAAATAGCCATTACCTGACTGTGGCTCCTCAGCACCTGGCATGTGACGGGCCCACATGAGTGCTGTGGCTGTGCGCATTTTCTAGATTTAGTACAGAAAAGGGAGATAAAACACCTCATTACTTTTTCTGTTGATTCCATGTTGAAATGATAATTTTTTTGACATTTGGTCAATACAATGTCATTGAAATTAAGGTCACTTTTTTTAGTATTTTTTAATAGGACTGAAAATATGTCACCACTAGAAAATAAGAAATTACATATGTGTGGTGCACCCTTGTGGCTCAGGTGTCTGAAATGGCTAAGGTGCAGACCATGTAAAGCCCTGGGACGTGGGTTGGTGACCTGGGGCCAGAGTGGTGGGTGAGGAAATAAACAAGCAAGAAACAAATAAAATTACCTATGTGCTTCACATTGCATTTCTTGTTTTTGTTTTTGTTTAAGGAAAGGAATGAAGGTGAGTAGGTAGACAGGTAGGAAGAGAGAAGAAGAACAAGCACTTTATTTTATTTTTATTTGTTTGTTCACATTGGTTATTCCCCCCAGACCCATACGTGAACCTGGGTCCTTGGTAGATATGTGGACTGTGCTCCTCCGGAGGCAGCTGACCCAACCACTGCTCCACCAGGGTGCTCCAGCAAGGCAGGGACTTTAGAGTAAATGTTTTTGTAAATGATTTAGTACCTTAAGTAACCATTTTATATTCCTACCAGGACTGCGTGACACTCCTGTTTTCCATAGTGGCCAACAAAGCGTGCGCCTTCATCCTGGAGTCTTTTGCTTCTGGCTGCATGAAGGGGAAGAGGGAGGGCAGGCCAGAAGTAGCTCCCACCAGGGTTGCTGTCTGCGTTTTACTGGCTCAGTCAGTCATATGGCCTCAAGGTTGTGTAGAGGAGGCAATGTCACCTTTGACATTTATGTATTATTATATTTACTTCTACCTTATTCTTTCCCTCTCTCTTTTTTAAAAGACTTATTTATGTACTTATTTATTTAGAAGAAGGAAGCAGGCAAGAATGAAGGCAAGTAGGCAGGCTGGCTCATGGGGAGAGGAAGGAGAGGCATCTATTTGTTCATTTAGTTTAGTCATTACCTCCGGTCCTGGACCAGAACCCGGGGCCTTGGGCTTTCACGTGGACTGTGTCATCTGGAGCCACAGACTTAACTGCTGAGCCACCAGGGTGCACCACCCTCTTCCCTGTATAGATTCTATTGTTGGCCTGTACCATCATTTATTAATTAATCCTCTCGACTGTCATTTAGATGTTTTCTGAGTTTGTTTGCTATTACAGTGCCAATTATGTCTAAGAAAATTTTCCAGATGTGTCCTACTGGGTTAAATGATGTGGATGTTTCAGGTTTTTGTTACATTTTGCCAAATTGGTGTCCCAAAATATTTGTTCCTGTTTTGCCTACAGCAACAGAATAAGCGAGTGTCACCAGATGTTGCCTATATATATATATTTTTTGCCACTTGAGCCGTTTAAATTATTTCAGGTGCATTTGTATTTAGCCGTTTTTATCACTTTTTGTTAGTATCCTTTGGCCATTTTCATATTGAATGTTTGTCTTTTTTGAATTGATCTTCGGGGACTTTGTCTATTGAAGCTTTTAGCCCTTTAGCATAAACGTGGCAGATATTTTAACTTTTCCATGTATGAGAGTTTTACATTTATCCCTGGTGGGACGAGGGCAGAAAAGATGGCGGATGCACTTTGATTGTCTGTGTGGGTTCTTTCAGATCATTATGTACAAGTTCTTCAGTGCAAAATCCAGTGTGAAGAGAACCTCACCCCAGTTATAGGAGGCTATCCAGTGGAGAAATTCGTGGCTACCATATATCATTATTTGCAGTTTGCTTATTATAAGTGTAAGTAGTCATCTTCGACAAGGTACCTAATCTTTCTAAGATTCAGTTTCCCCATGTGGTCAAAGATACAACCCTTACCTGTGGTTGCTGTGAGGTTCATCAAGGTCATGACAGCCCTGGAGCCAGGCTGCCTGGGTTCGATCCCCACTTTGTCACGTCTCTGTCTCTGTGCCTGCATCTGTCAGGTAGAGATAATGCTACTCATCACCTACGAGGGAGGAGTGTGGAGTGCTCGGGGTGATCACTGACTGGTGCAGAGCCAACTCTGTGTGATGCTTGTTCTTTTCATCGCCTTTCCCCTTATTGATTTCCCATCCTTGGCCTTATTTTTCCTCCTGTTAGAATAGCATTCCAGTGGGTCCTTCCTTGACCTGAGGTTAGAAATTCTGACTCAGGAGCGGCTGATCTCAGAGGCTCAGGGATGGCTGGAGCCTGGTGTGCTCTGTGCGCAAAAGCTAGCAGGAGTTCCGGGCATGCTGGGCACATCTGGGCTCCCAGCTCACCCGTCCTCTGAAATCCCCACGTGCTCTGAAAATTGCTGTGCTGCATATCAGAAACTGTGACGAAGATACAGACACTGATAGTCCAAAGTCTCTTATCTTTGCTTTCTGGAATTATAGGAACACACTGTGAGTACAGTTTATCTTTTGAAGTTGGCTTCTTGAAAGTGTGTCCTTTGTGGAAGACATTTCTAGATACCTGCCACACTGCATTTCTGGAGGGCAGGTGTTATTTCCGCCTGAACCCTTTCCCAGCCCTTCCTGCCTTGGGCTGTAAGTGCCCTTGAGTGCTGGTTTTAGGGTTGTCATTACAGGAAGCAGCCACTGGGTGGCATCGCGTGGTCATACCTACAGCGGTGGTCGGCGGGAGCTGTAAATTGGAGTGGAATGTGCCAGAATAAATACTTAGAGACGTGTGTCTGGTTACCTCTTTCCCTCTGCCCCCCACTCCCAAAACAGTTCCCAGCTCCTGCAAAATCCCTCTGCTGAAGGCACTGTGGTAGGTGGGGCAGCGCTAAGGAGGGAGGCTGGAGATGGGAGCCCGGTTCTCCTGGAGATGACAAGCCCAGGTGACTTTTCTGGCCTCCTGCAGACCCAGGGCCATGATTGCGTGGGCTTCTAGGTTTGCTGTAGCGTTCGCGGGTCCTGCCCAGACTCGAGGTTGTCATCCCCTGGTGGCCTCATTTGCTGAGAACACTCCCCGGCTCCCTCAGACCCGCAGCAGAGCCGTCTGGCGTCTCAGGCCCCGTGGAGTGAGACCAGCTCAGCCACCAGGGCCTGAGGCGGCACATCAGTGATCTGCAGGACAGCTCCCCAACGAGGAGCCTCCGCCCTGGCCTCCCGCTGCCCAGGACTCAGCCTGCGACCTGCACCCCCTGGGAGAGTCCAGCGGGCTGCACTCTGCAGGAGCGAGCCCGGAGAGGGACATGCTCCCCACTTTTTCTTTCGAAGCCGCCTGTGGGGAAGGGTGACTGGTCGGAGGAGCCGCGCTGCGCGTCTGCTGAGCTCCTGTTGCTCTTTCTCCCAGTGAATGACCTGAAGAACGCGGCGCCCTGTGCGGTCAGCTATCTGCTCTTCGACCCCAAGGACAAGGTCATGCAGCAGAACCTGGTGTATTACCGCTACCACAGGGCCACGTGGGGCCTCTCTGACGAGCACTTCCAGCCCAGGCCAGTACGTGCCAGGGCGCCTCCTGATCGCCACTCCCCGCTTCCTTCCCGTAAGGTGGCTCGGCAGGTGGAGGGCCGGCCGGCGGGGGTGCACGGCTTCATCGCCAGTGTGCGCGCACAGAGAGCTCTGAGCGAGCGAGAGAGGATGTGCTCAGTCTCCCGGGGGAGAGGGTCACACTCGGAGAGCCAGGGTTGGGTTTACGGGGCGGGGTGAGGGTGGCAGGTGGGTGGCACGCAGGGGGCTTCCCGGCTCCTCGCACAGCCGGAGACGGGGCTTGTCTGTTTCGCAGGGACTCGGAGGCTGGGGTTCTGGGACACGGGACGCTGTCCCACTTCTCACGTGCTTAGGGGGTCAGGGTATTCTCTTCGGCCTGGGCCTGGCACCTTCTGGAAAACAGCTTTCCACCTTTTCAGTCATCTTGTAGAGTTTTTTGTCCTTCCCAGGATGTGGGGTCTCGCATCCAGCCGGCGGGGACCCTGGCTGCTGAGGTCTTCCTTCCTTTCCCTCTGGCGATTTTCTATCTACCTAGGGCTCCGGATAAGGCATTGGGAAGGGTTGATTTTTCTTCAGTCCCCCTTACAATTCTCACTTCCAGGAGCCTGCTTTCTCCCCCCAAGAGGAAGGACAGTACAGAAATGAAAGGAAACTTTTTTTTTTTTTTTTTCTGTAGTGTTTTTGTCTTTTAACACGCTACTGTTTTATCTGAATTTTTTTCCCATTCCCGGCCCTGGGTCTCAGCTGGGGTCACAGCTTTCACGGCCTGCACCTTAGCCAGCTGAGCCACAGAGGGAGGCTATTCTGATTTACTTTCAATCAGTAAAAAGAGACAATTCATAGATGATAAAATCATCTTTTAAAAGCGTATAATTTAGGGGTTTTTTGAACATTCACAGAGTCCTGCAACCATTGCTATGCTCTAATTTTATCTAGTGTTTTCTTTTTGCCCTACTCTATCATTTTAAACACTTGCATCACCCGCTGAAGACGGCCACACCCTGCTCCCCGCTGCTCCTGTTCTCCCCGGGAAAAGTTGGTCATGTAAATGGTTCTCTGATTGTCTCAACAGGAGGCAGTTCAGTATTTTAACGTGACAACTCTCCAGAAAGAACTGTATGACTTTGCTAAGGAAAATATAATGGATGACGATGAGGTAAGTTTTCATGTTTAGTGCACATCTGGCTAAGAGAAAACATTACTCACATCTCTGCTAAAAATCATGGGAAGGCTGAGTCGTCCCGGAAATAGGAAACAGAAGGGGACCTTGAGAAACAGCTCTTGTGGGCCTTTTCACGAAAGTCAGAGCATTGGCAGGGAGAAGACCGGCTTTCTAGGAAATCCAGCCAGAGGAACCAGGTCTCTTGACAATGAGTTTGGAAGGGTGACCAGGAATCCACCCCAGGAGTCAACCAGCCATCACATTAACTTCAGAAAACACTACATTTTAGTTACTCGGCCCTCTGAAATCCCCATCCCAGTGTTCCTCTCTGATTTGTTTGTAAATGAGAGCCTTGGCACGGCCATTTTAGCGTTCTCTGGGGTGGCTGGAAATTCCTGACTGAGTGTCATTCCGCTGGCTCCTTTTCTGACAGGCTGCTGCCGGGAGCCATCGGCTCGTGCGGGCAGGCTGGGCCGGAGGTCGTGTCCAGAGAGATGAGTTCGGAACGCACGGGAAAGTGCTTTCGAAGACAGCTGGGGGCTTGCCAGCCCTGGGGTGGAGGGGAGCCGGGGGCTTGTTCTGCTCTGACCCCTCACTTTATAACTTGGGAGACAGGAAGTTCTGTCGCCTGCTAGTCCAGACCCAGAGCCCCCGAGCCTCCACTCTGCTCTTTTCACTGTGCCAATTTTTTATTACCTGTTTTTGTTTTTTTGTTTTGTTGTCCACCCCCCGCCCCGACTCCCCACTCCCTAGGTCTCAAACCCACAGCCTGCTCCTTAGCTGCTTTTGCCACAGGGGTGCACCCACGTGTCAGTTTTCAGTGATGCACCTCAGAATAAGACATCATTGGTGCTTCCTGGTGGCCTAGTGGTTTAGTTCACCGGGTGCAATCCACATACATCCCAAGGTCTCCAGTTCAAGACCAAGAGCCAGGGAGGAGCAAGATGAACAACTGACTAAAATAAATAAGGTCTTCCTTCTTCCATCTTCTGCCTGCCTCTGCTCACCTTTGATGTAAATTCAAGCTCAGAAATGAAATTGCATGATGATGTCATTTTTTGTTTTAACCCCGCTCCTGGGTCACAAACCTGGGTTCTGGGGCTTTCCTTGGGCTGTGCTCTAGCTGAGCCCCAGAGGTGAGCCTCCAGGATGACATCTTTTTTTTTCTTCTTTTAAGGGAAGGAGCAGCAGGAATGAAGGTGAATAGACAAGCAGACAGGAAGGAGACAGGGAAGAGGAAGCACTTAATTTTATCTAGTTGTACATCTTAGTTGTTCCCACAACCTCAGGACATGGTCCTTGGGATGCTTGTGGCCTGCACTCAGCCAGAGGCGGTGGACCTAGCTGCTACTTCTCCACGTTTTGTTTTGTTTGAGAAGGAAGAAGCACTTTATATTTAGTTGTTGATTGTTGTTGTCCCCAGCCCAGGCTGCAAACCCAGGTCCTTTGGAGGTGTGTGGACTGCGCTCGGTCAGAGGCAGCAGATCCAGATGTTACTTTACCAGGGGGCACCCACAAGTGGTTTTTCTTTTAGAAGTATTTTATTTTTTAAATTTAGTTGTTCATCTTAGTTGTCCCCCCGACCCCGGGATGTGAACCCAGGCCCTTGGGATGTGTGTGTGCTGAGCAGAGGCAGTGGACCTAACCTCTGTTCCACTAAGACCACGAGTGAGCTTTTATCTTGACGTTGCAATTCTGTGAACTTACCGAACCGCTTTATTCTAATAGCTTTACTCTGTGTGTGTGTCCTCTTTAGAGGGCTGTCTATGCACAGAAGTGCTTTAATGCTTCTTTTCTGGTCTGGGTGTCTTTTCTTTCTTCTTGCTGGCTATCGCCCTGGTAATATATTTCGGGAAGATCATAGATACTAGAAGAAGAAGAGCTCTTTCATGGAATTCGGTAGCGCTTTCATGTCTCCGATGAGGAAACAAACTCAGAAACGTAGTTGGTGAACAGACCAGGCCTGTCCTGGACTTAGACATTTCTAGGATTCTTGGACATGGCATTGTCAAGATGGAAGATCTCTGTTGAGGGTCCTAAAGGAATTGACTTAGTATTTGAAGCTTTAGAATTTTGAAAGGATGAATTCATCTCTAAAACTGTTAGCAAACACAATGGCTTCTTTCCCATGGTGAGAGTCAGCCACAGGCACAGACCAGTTTCTTTAAACAGGAAATGTTTATGACTTGTGACAAGTAAGGAGACTGCCTTGCTCTGGTGGGGTAGTGGTTGGGTCCACCACCTCTGGCTGGGAATAAACCATCTACCTTCTAGGGACCCAGGTTCCAGACATGGGGCTGGGAGGAGCGTCCAAGATGAAAAACTAAATAAAACAAACAAACGCTTCCTCCTCCTCTCTCTTCCTGTCTGCCTGTCTGCCTCCAGTGCTGCTGCACTTTTTCTTAAAAACAAACAGCAAAAAAAAGTCAGGAGACAACATGATAAAGCACTGTGTCCCTGCGTGTTCTGTGCAGGGGTCTTATTGGGGTTCAGTTGAGAAAGTGGGTGGTGACTGATCAGGGGGTTTCTGGGGGCGATTCTAAGTCCACTGCACAGGCGCTTTCACACGCTCGGTCACCCTTACAAATGTTCCAAAACGGTGGCACCAGGTCCCCGCTGAGTCAGGCCTAATGGTCCTGTGCCTGCCCAGACAGAGGGTGGTCAGAAGCACTTCATCTGGTCAAAGACTTCCTCGAGCTACCTCCCCAAGGCATTTGTCTATTCTGCTGTCTAGAACCACCAGGTTTTCAATGGCCTAAGCCTTCAGGACACCATCAGGATTTGAGGGTGGCCTCGTAGCGTTTTCCCTTATCCTGTTGGGCTCTCCTCTTGCTGACCGCCCCCCCCAACAAAGCAATTTTCTGACTATGCATCAACTTACGGCAAGTGATTGTTTGACTTAAAATATAATGGCGCAGTAACACTCTTCGTCTACTCTTTAACATTTCCAGACACGATACTGCTTTGAGACAGAGCACTAACAGTCTCCTCACCCATCTCGCCGCCCACTGCTTGGCCTTTCCGCGGCGGCCGTAGGCGAGCACTCCTGCAAGCGTGCGCCCGGCTTCAGCGTCTTGCAGAGCTCTCCTAGCGTTCCAGACACTTGACACAGCACGCGCTGCAGGCCTGACGGTGGTCGGTTCCAGAAAGTGTCAGGGAAACCTATGGGCATTTGCCGTAGTGTTTATGGAGCGTGATCTCAGGGAAGAAAGGGAGCAAGGGCAGGGAAGGAGCTGAGCACACACGTGGTCTCGGCCGTACTGGAGCTGAGCCCGGTCCAGCGTGGGCCACGGATTGTACTGCTGAGCTCTTCCACGCCATCATTTTAGTTTCGAATCCCAGGCACCACATGACAGAAGGACTCGATGAAAATCCCAAGACTTTCTTGTGGTAGTTCATTCACTGATAGATTTTCCAGTGAACTCTAATGGCTGATTTTATGCCTCTCAGCATTAAAATATCAAAAGGAGCAACTGCATGCACGCTGCTGGCTTATGGCGCAGTCCACTTAACATCTCAAGGACCAGTGTTGGTGGTGGGGGGAGACACAGGACAGAAACGGGATGAGTATCTAAATCAAACAAATGCTTCTTCCTCCTCTCTGCCTGCCTGCCTGCTTACCGTCATTCCTGCTGCACCTGTTCTTAAAACAAAAAAAAGGGGCAAATAGGCTCTAGGTCTGTGGGTGGGCTCTGTGAGCAGGGGTGAGGGGTGGTCATCAGCGGAACTGACCTGTGCTGACCCCGAGGGAGGGGCTTAGCTGGGATTCAGTCCTCTGCCAGAAAGTGAAGGTGTGGTCAGCAGGTGGCCCGGGTGAGTTGCGGGGCTAGAAGCCAGCAGAGAAGGAAGTCAGGAAGTGCGCTGGGCCGTCTGGGATGGAAGGGAAGGCTAGTTGCAGAAGGAGGGAGCAGGTGGACCCCTGTGCTGAGTGGACAAGCAGGTCCCCGTGTCTTCGTGTTTCCTTTACGTGGAGTGACCGCAGTACCACAGCGGTGTGCACGCCCGTCCAGCAGTTTTCTCGAGCCTTTTCTGCGCGCCGGGCCAGGGAGAGAAGACAGCCCAGGTCCACGGCCCTGAGAATTCTGTCTTCTGGCAGAAGGAACACACAGGAACTGCCCCTCCGTGAGAGCCACTGTGGGAGGCCACTGAGCACGTGACCGCCCAGTCTGTGGCGTGGAAGCCAGGCCCCTCCTGGGCGGGGCGGGGGCTGCTGCAGCCCAGGGGGCAGCTGTCAGTGGCCTTCGGGGACTGCTCACCAGCCCGTTCAAGGTCAGACTTGGCTTCACAAAGGTGTCCTGTTATCTCTTACAGGGAGAGGTGGTGGAGTATGTGGATGACCTGCTGGATATGGAGGCGGCCAGCTAGTCACAGCGGCCAGAGACTCGCCCTTGATGCTGGGGACAGATTCCTTGTCTTCCTTTCCCACTAGCCCAGGCTTCTGATACCTCAGTGCCTTCTCTTCACTCGAAGAAGTGAAAGGGAAGCCCTGTTTCTCACTACAGATAACAAGGGGGTGTGCCTGCCTTCCCTTGTCCACACCTGTTCCCGTGTCCACACCTGCTTCCCCGTGTACACATCTGCCTCCTCTTACCACAATTCTTTCCTTTATCCGCACCTGTCCTCCCGTCGTCATACCTGCCTTTCTCACCATTTTGGTTGGAAGGACAGTCTCCCGTGTTGTTTCCCCCCCAGAAAATCAGTATTAATTTTTAAGAAAAATGCCAAAAGTGTCATTCATGTAAAACCTGTTTTGGCCACTCTTCTTCCAGATTCTAGTCTCCTTCCTCCCTGTTCCCTGACCTAGGAGAGATGGTGGCGGCCAGAGGCCGACCTTCTCCATGTCCCCAGATGGCCGACATGCGGCCTGACGGGCAGGCATCAGGAGAAAGAACTCGGGCAGACAGTGTAGAGCACAGAAACGCTCGCCCAGCATGTTTGCTCTCCAGTCTGACCTTGACTGGTCAGTAACTACTTGGTTAGAAGTTATAGCTGGAAATGGAGAAAAGCAGAAGAACGTGGTGGCATCCATTCTTTATTTATCGGGCACCTTCTCTGTGCTAGGCATTGGCCTGGACATGGAGATGCAGCGCAGAAAAGCAGGAAAGCTCCCCGCCCTCATGGAACCTGCATTCTGCAGAGACGACAAATAAACAAAAATAAGTATGTTGGGGTGTCAGCGCGCGGTCATTGTCGTGCGGAGGGATCCAGTGGGGAAGGGAGCGCGAAGCCTGGCTGAGACCACAGTGGTCTGTCGGGGTGGTGGGGCAGGTGGCGTCAGAGCAGGGACTGGGGAAGCAGGTGTCAAGGAACAGTCAGGCGAGGGCAGCACAATACCCGACTGCAAGAATGTGCGTGGTCAGGACAGCGGCCAGAGGCCCAGGAGGTGAGTGGAAGGACGGGAGACTGGGAGGGGCTCAGACTAGAGAGGCCTGTGGAGCAGGGAAAGGACAGATGGCTGGCGTAGGCCTTCCCTGGTGTAAGGCTGTTGATATCTCCGTGTGAGTTGGAGCCATTGGAAGGTTTGAGCAGCGCATCACAATTTACATTTTGCATCATGCTAGCTGCCATGCTGGGAGGAGCTGAGGTGAGCAGCAGTGGATGCAGGGAGGCTGCCGCCAAGCCCCAGGCCTGGGGGTGCTGGCATGGACCTGGCTGGTAGCACCGGAAAGGGCGAGAAACGGTCAGCTTGTGAGTTGGTTTTGAAAGGAGGGCCGGTAGGATTTGCTGACAGGTTGCGTGTGATGTGCAAGATGGGAGCTAACGGCGACTAAGGTTTTTAGAGAAATGGGGACCATGGGTCAGCGAGGAAGGGGCACAAGGGCTGCATGAGGTTGTGGGGGGGTGTTCAGGCTACACACAAGGTTTGAGAGTTTTCTCAGCGGGTCTTTAGCGGAGCCTGAGGCGGGTCCGAATGCATGTGCTTTATTGTATGGGGTGGGTGGGTGCGGTGTTAGTGCAGAAAAGCTGTAAGGGTGGCTTGGTTCAGGGGAGGGTGGGGCCGCGACGGGCACGGAGGGGTGAGGCGTCTGGAGGAGCGCCACAGCGCCCCCTGCTGAGTCAGCGTGGAAACAGGCCCAGAGGCTAGGTGGGGTCCCCTAGACCCCTTGTGTTACTGAGAGGCAAGAGAGCAGGGCTAAGAACCAAGCCCCACGGCTCGCTGGGAAATGAAACCCACAAAAGAGACTGAGGGGGAGCTGTCAGAAAGCCAGGCTTGTGTGCTGGTCTGGGATCCCCGCTGGCTTCCCTCAACCTTCTTCCCTCCTGTAGAGCCGCTTGGTCTGTGGGATCCCCCGGCGGTGGAGACTGGCACAGCCTGTGGGAGACAAGACCTGCCCCACAAGAATGGGAAGGAATGAAAAGACATAGAATTGGGGACCATCCCCGGTGGGGATCAGTTGGGGGCAGAAAACTCACAGACACTTGCTCTTCTCAGCTCCCTTTCCCCCGTCCCACTACCCCAAGCTTTGGGAACTCCATGCGCCTTCTTCCTGCCTCCCTCCTCCCCGCTGTCCTGAGAGCACACCCCGCTTTGTGCTAGAATCCTTGTCAGATTCTCCCACTGTGCTGGGGTGGCTGAATTTGCCCCCCACAGCGGTCTGCACTGCAGGGCTGTGCAGTGGAAGGGGACAGGGTGACAGGCATGACCACCTGTTCACAGCCGCCTCCTGGCCAGGGCCCCTCCCACCCAGCCAGGCATCAGCTCCCCTGCAGTGTCCTGTGGGGGTGCCAGGCTCTGTGCCGCTCGCTCCGCCCTGCGCTCCCCCAAAGCGGCTTCCTTTTGAAGTCAGTGGGGAAGGACTTGAAGCAGAGGGGGTGCAGGGAGGGGACACCCTGGCCCAAGATGCTGAGATCCAGTCCCCGCAGCTGTTGAAGTCCCCTTCCAGCTGCCGGCTGCCGTTGCCATCCAAGCTGTCAAGAAAATAAATGTAAGACCACCAAGGCCGGACGTGGCCGGCTGACCGCCCATCTCGGCTGTCCCTCCGAGCTGGGGCGGACTTTGTGGCGATGCTGTTGCTCAGGGCTGAGTGAGGGTCCTCGGTCATTGTCTGAATTGGTCTCCTTTCACTGGGGATGGAAAGCACCCCTGACCCCACAACAAGGTCCCCTGAGGCAGAGGCTCCTACCCATGGCGGGATGGCCACCTCGTCAGCACTTTCTGATTGAAGGGTGTGGAAACAAGCACACTTTTTATTTCAAAGGAAATCAAACCCATCATAAAACAGGGTGGGGGAGGCACTGGGGGGGCGGTGGGGCCAAACCTGCCATGAAGCCTCCGTGTGCAGGCCACTCTCAGCAGCCTCAGCCAGGACCCTGTTTCTGGGAAGAACCTGGAAGATTCCTAAATTAAGACCTCATAGGCTCAGCATGAGTCTAGCCTGTCTTTTGAAAAACGCAAACACACTAGCAGGTTTTATGGGCGTTGCCAGGCCCAGCTGAGGAGGCCTCGCTTGCCCTCTGACCCACCTGCATGGAGTCCAGGGGCTGCTTTGCTCGGTTTCCTCAGGCTGGTCCCACCAGGGGGGCTGCCCACTTCAGGATGAGGGGCCCGCCTGTCCCCCTGGCCTCTCAGGCAGCCCAGCCAGGGAGCAGGGAAGGGCCTCCAGACCAGCCTGGCAGTGCCTGCTAAGGCTCACCATTTAGCTGGACGGTGAAGGGCTGAGGGGAGGCCCTGTGTTCCCTGTTTCAAAGTGACCAGTGAGTCCGGCTGTGCCTGGGGCTCCTTCCACACAAACCCCATGCACATGGGTTCGTGGCCCAGCTGGGGAGACAACTTAAATGAACTAACTAAACACAATGCTTCCTCTTCCTCTCCCTGCCTGCCTGCCCGCCCTGCTTTTGAAGAGAAAGAAAGTGACTGGCACGCCCTGGTGGCCTCGAGGGTTAAACTGGGCTACAGTCCACATACAGCCCAAGTGCAAGATTTGAGGCCAAGGAAACAACGAATGTGAACAACTGAATAAAATTTAAAAGGTGCTTCTTCCTCCTCTCCCTTCCTGTCCACCTGCTCATCTTCATTCCTGCCTGCACCTGTCCTTTCAAAACAAAAAAAGTGGCCCACTCTGGTGGAGCAGTGGTCAGTCCATCGCATCCAAAGAAGCACAGGCTACACGCCTCTGGGTTTGTGTCCCAGGTCTGGAGGGAGGATAACCAGTGTGAACAATTACATAAAGAGAACATTTAAAAAGTGCTTCTTCGTCTCTCTCCTTGCCTGCCTGCCTGCCTGCCTAGTCACCTTCATTCCTGCCTGTATCTTTCCTTTAAAAAAATAAAGAAGTTACTGAGATGAAATGTCCCACAGACCAACCTACTCCATATACCGACACAGTCCCCACCAACTCCTCCCCGGTCCACTGTCCATGATTTCAGTTCCCTGCAGTCACCTGTGGTCAGAATATGAGGAACAAGAAACTGTTTTGAGAGTGAGAAAGCCCGCATTCACATAACTTTGGTTACAGTACATTGTTAGAATTGCAGTATATAATTATACTGTGAACCATATACAATTAGACCGTTTACTCTGACGGCATGTTGCATGGTCATTCTCCTGTGTTGTTCCCGTTTGCTGAGTCACACTGACAATGAAATCCAGGAAAGGTGGGCACAGGACGAGACAGTATGCACCAGGTTTGCTCCTGCCCGCGGGTCCCGGTGTCCACGTGGGGTCACAGAACACGTTCCCTGTGGGGACGAGGGGACAGCTGTCTCTGAGTGTCGTGCCTTCATAACGAACGCCTCTCACCTGCAGGCTCACCTCTGGGATCAGCACTTCTGGCCACAAAGGCTGCCTTAGGAAACTGCTTTCAGGAGCTCTTCGTAAGGGAATTTGAAGAGCACAAAAATTTTATTGACCCCAAACGCCGTGGCAAACAGAAAATGATTTGTTAGCTGGTTGGTGGGAAAGGGTTTATTATGACTGCCGGAGGAATAAACAGCGGCTGGTTTCTGCCAGCATTTATGGAAATCAGGGTTTTAAGCTTTAAATGTGAGCTGTAAACCTAAGCTACTTCAATTAAAAAAAAACCCAAAAAACTCAATACTCAAACTGTGGGAGAAGGTGGATCGGTGCCAGAGCAAACATTCTCATTTAATAGTGTTTGCACACGAAACCACCCCACATCTGTAGGGAGGCGCTGAGAAACCCACAACCAACCCTTCATCGCAGCTGGCTCAACTCTTGATCATCTGCCATCCTGCAAACAGCAACTTCTTTTTTCTGGGGCCTGCAGGCCTGAATGACCCAGTGTGGAGAGTTTCAGCTCCATGCAAGGCCGTGGGGGGAGTGACCGGGACCTTAAACCAGCCTCAGCCAAAGGTTTTGTGCACCGCACTTCCTGCGCCTGCAGCCAGTGAGGCGGCTGCCGCCCGGCCAGTCTCAGCTGTGGCCGTCTTCCCTCGAGGGAAGACACCCTGACGGCCCAGCTTCGCCTTGACTGACCCGCCACGTTCCCGGAGGGAACAGGCGCACTTATGACCCATGCCATCGTCCAGTGTCCCGTTAGGGCAGACACACGAGCGCAACGTCTTGGCCCCCAGTCCTGATGGGGGCAGGTACTTATGCGCTGTTTTACAAGAAGGGAGTCAGCAATCTGGCCGACAGGTAGACGAGCACTCCCTGGTTTTGGGCCCTGCATGAGGGTGGCCATCGGCTTCTTTTCTCCATGGCCCCTCCTCAGATGAGAGCGGTAGGCACCATCTCAGTCGTGTGGGAATTCAGAGCTTGGAAAATCATTGATGTCTTTTTGAGTCACTATGCATGTTTTATTTTGCTCCTTCTCTACTGTTTGCTTTCTCTGGCCCCTGGGTGGGACTTAACCACACCCAGTCATGCTCATGAGTTCTGTTTTCTCAGGCCCATGAGCTGTCTGGCATTCATTGAGGGAAGTAGAATCCTCACCCCAAGCTTCTCAGGTCTCAGGCGGCAGGGAGGTCCATGCTGGCCTGTCAGGAGCTTCAGGCTCCTTCCTCTTCACCAGAAGGTTCTTTTTAGAGGAGATCCAGGATCCCAGTAAGAGAAACATTTGGAGTCCGGGCTTGCTTTGGATGAACTGATGCCTTCGCTGTCAGTGTTTGAGGAGAGGCAGAATGCTGACTGCTTCAGAGAACACATCTTTGGGCGTGACTGCCAATGGCCACTGTGCTCCGTGCCTGTCACTCAGGGCAGGCCAGGAGAAAGAGAAGAGTAGGAGGCAGGGGAGAGAGTGGGAAAAGCCTGTGCAAAAACACAGACCCACGGTCTAGAAGGTTCCAACATCAGCTATCTGAAGAAGGAAAGGATGCAGGAGTCCTTGTGGTCAGCCCAAGAATTCCAGGAGACACAGTAGGGTCTCAGTGGAGAGCAGCCTCCATCTGCTCCCAGAGCTCTGAGCAGGGGTCACATGGCAGGGCTGTCCCCTCAGCCCCCCCAGACCGGGACCCAGCCTTTTGTAAGCCTCTGTCAGTCAGCGCCTTTTGCAGCATGACAGTCATTGGCTGCGGCTGCCCCGTCTAACTCCTGGGTGAGGGAACGTCCTCTAGGACACGGCAGTTCTCGGGGAGAGAAGGTGACTCTTTACGTGATGGGTTGGTGAGGAGGCCGTGTAAGTGGGTAGCAAATCGGGACTCAAACGGAGCCCTTCAGCAAAACTGAGGAGCCTGTGATGTGGGGTTGTTATCATCTAGTAACAGACAAACTAAACTGCGAGAGACAATGGCTTGAAGTGGTTCTCTTCCACGAGGCAGGAAGACCACTGGCTGCAAATACCTCCCTTCCCTGCGAGTTACCCCCCGCACCCGTACCCCGCCTCCTCTCTGCCCCCCGCACCCGTACCCCACGTCCTCTCTGCCCCCCACACCCGTACCCCGCGTCCTCTCTGCCCCCTGCAGTGGGTCTGAGCTAGAGCAGGTCTCCCAATTCCTTGAATGGCGCCTCTTGATAGTAAACCCACTTTCATCAATATCCCTCCTCTCAAAGGGGAGGGTGGACAGGTAAACGGGGTACAGGGGACTCACTGCACAGGGAAGGGAAAATTGAAATGATGGTGAACTTAATGTATGATGCACAGATGCTGATTTATTAGGATGCACACCTGAAATCTGTAAAATGTGATAATGCAATATTCCTTCAATACAATTAATTAAAAAGCAAACCCTCCTCTCATGTACAGATCTCTTCAGGGTGATAGGCAACAGGCCTGGGTCTGGTAACGGAGGGGCAGAGGGAGCGGGCAGCTCTGTAGACTTGTCCGAAATCCGGCTCAGAACAGAACATGGCCGAGGAGGGCGGCGGTCTCAGATACAGTAGGCATGTACATTATGTTCAAGATTATTGGAAAATCCTTTTTTAAAAAACATTGTGACATAACCCAGACATAAAATACATTAAGCCTCTGTTAGGGGAAGTAATTATTTATTTAAAATATCTCAGAAGCTTTGTGTTAATGGACACCCCGATTCCCAATTTTCATGAGCATTTAACACTTATCAGCCTCAAAACGTGCATAATGACATACAACCGAGGGTACTGTGGTTTAACTATCCCTTTCCGACATGCAATTTTAGATCCTCTTGCATTCTTTTGTATCTGTGTTCTCATAAAGCAGTGGCTCCCAAACCTGGGTGGGCATCAGAATGAGCTGGGGAGTTGGGTAAAGCAGACAGCTGGCCCCCGGCCCACGCCGCCCCCCGTTCACTTCGGTTCATGAGTCCTGCTGGAGCTAGGGGACTTGCCTCTCTAGCTAGTTCCCAGGTTGCGCTGCTGCTGCTGGGCTAAGAGCCATGTTGGAAGGGCCCCCGTCGTCAGCAGTTCATGCTGAGTCAACTTGACATGAGAGTCTTTAGAGGACACCACACCAATGCAAACTTAAAAATGAATGCAGGGGTCTATTTTGCAGTTCATGTCCATAGAATAACATACTTCCCTGTATTAATCTATTTGTCACACATCTATGAACACACGTGTACTAGTGTCACCTACACTTGTGTTGGTATTCAGTGTTCCTCTGTTACTGCATAATCACAGTTGACTAACGCAATCCCAATGTTGAGACAGAGATTAGTTAAAAACAGAAGTTATCTTGTCAAAGATTAGAAAAGAATCTACTTTGTAAATATATACAGTCTGGCTCTTTTTCTGTTGTGTTTTGCTTTGGCTAAATGCAGAAAGCATTTCATTCCTCTTACTCTAGATTTCCTCTGACGCACGGGGGTCTCATTGGGGAACTTCAGGCCCTTGTTCTACCTCGTTATGGGGACGAAGGCCTGTATGATACTGCACTGTCTTTAGAGCTACTTAGCCTATTGTTTCTCCAAAGCAGGCACCACAAGGACATGGCGGGTAGAGAATATGCGGTGACATTCTTTGCTTCCTTAGGTTAAAAAAAAAAATCAAGATTTCTCTCATGTCCCACAAAAACATTGGAGACTCTTCGAGTATCTTAAAATAAATCTATTGCTTTATCACTTTTTACCACTGAAAGCTAAGCTTAAGAAGGCAATTTCTATTAGAAAAATATGACGTGTCTTGTTTCCGTACCAATACCTAGGAGACCGTCAGGGAAGACATCTGACAGCTTCAGACGCGACCTCGGGGGCCGGTAGTGAGCCCAAATTCCACGCAAGACATGTCCCTGGTCTTCCGTGTCATGAAGGCTTCAGCTGGCCTGGGCTCCTATCTGTGTTCTCATAAAGCAGTGGCTCCCAAACCTGGGCGGGCATCAGAATGAGCTGGAGAGTTGGGTAAAGCAGACAGCTGGCCCCCGGCCCACGCCGCCCCCCGTTCGCTTCGGTTCATGAGTCCGGCTGGAGCTAGGGGACTTGCCTCTCTAGCTAGTTCCCAGGTTGCGCTGCTGCTGCTGGGCTAAGAGCCACGTTGGAAGGGCCCCCGTCGTCAGCAGTTCATGCTGAGTCAACATGACATAATCCAGAGACTCTGAAATGCGTTGCTCAAGAGTTAAATCGAGTCTGTCCTGGTCTCATCCTGTTTTCACAGAGCTCACAATGCCCACAAGGGCCCGAAGAGCAGACTGAAGTCTGCTTCTTTATCAAGTAGGTGCCCACACTTGAAATCCTGGTCCCTGATCCTCCTAAAAACATCTTTTCCTCCCATCTCGGCTAGACCTTTACCTCGTACTGGAGCTCAGCTGGAAGGTTAACCCTGACAGAGGAAAGCAAGGCCTGAGTTTCACTGGTTCTGGCCAACATTCTGGGACATTCCTAGGCAGACTGGTGGAGGACAGCTAGGCCACTGGTTCTGGGAGGAAATGGCACTTACTGGTACAGAGAGCCTTGTTTTTGAGAAACGAAAGGCTGTCCCACAGTGTGGGGGGACAGAGGTGGACGTGTGTCCAGTTGCTCCTTCTAACAAAGTCAGTCATGTTTTCTCCAATCGTAGCAAACAAGTACAAAGGAACCTCAAAGCTTCGGGATCGTGTCCTGCTCGGGGCGCAGCTGTGCACAGCGGCATCACGACATTAAACAGAAATGAGCCGTTGCTTTCCTACATCTCACGCAACAATTTGATATGGAGATTCTCACAACGCTGCTTTCAGATGCTCGGTGAGTACATCTAGTTTCAAGTTCCGGTGGCAGTCGTTTTCCTTCTTGAAGAAGAAAAAGCAGACAAAAGCCTGATGAAGCAGGAGGTGAGTCTGACCTCCTGTTGGAACTGGGGCCCAAGCACAGGTGTGGCATTAGTGACGAACATTCTAGGGCAGATAGGTGAGGAGACACCCGACGTGATGACACCCCCAAAGCCTTCCAGCCCTGCCAGGTGCCTCCGGGGACGCTGCTCAGCGCAGAAAGCAAAGAGCTGAGGGGAAATAAAAGAGGAGCCCCATGTCGCCTGCGTCATTCTCTAGTGAGTATCAGTGCTGATCTGTGGGATGGGTCACAGTTCACTGTCCGCTCCAGCGGCTCTGGGAGAGCCCGCTCCAGAGGCGGCTAGACCTTCTCCATCTCGATCTGCTGGTGGTAGTGCCGAGCCTGGCGCTGGCCCACGTTCAGCTTGTACACAGAACTCTTGTGCTGGCACTTCCGGCAGCCCCACGCGGCCCCCACGCCTGCCAGCAGCAGCAGCAGGCACAGGACTGTGACGATGGAGGCAATGACAGGACCTCTGCCGAGGCTGGGACACTGATCCCCCACACACGGCTCCAAGGTCGGAAGCAGGTCCTCACCTGCACGTGGGCCGGGGCCTTCCTGGTCCAAGAAGTCCTCAGACAGCAGGTACGGGAAGCTGTCCTGGGCCTTGGGAGCAGTGGTCTCCGCTGGCGCCTGGGGGGTCGCCAAGACGGTGGAGGGACTGCGGTGAGGCCTCTGCTGCGGAGTTGTCACGGCCCCCAGGGCAGGGCTGGTGAGTTCAGAGGGGAGGGGAGCCACGGGAGACTCCTCTGTGGCCCAACTCCAAGGAACAGTTGACTGATACCTGGTCAAGTGACCACCCCCCTTGCTGGGACCCTCGGTTTCAGACATGTTCACGGGTCCGAGAGCCAATGCTTCTCCATCTAGTGTTTGAGAAGAAAGAACTGCGCGATGGGTCAGGCCCTCGCTTGGTGTGAGGGTGGTGGTCCCGGGCTCTTTAACTTCCACATGAGTGGGCTGGCTGGGAGTAGCCAGAAGACTGTCTTCCATTCCCACAGACCCGTCTCCCTTGTCCCCATCATCTTCCTCCTCTTCTGCCTCTATCTCCCGCCAAGTGCCACCAGTCACAGGGTAGCCGTCTAACCAGGACTCGTCACTGCTGCTCACCACTGAGCCCCCTGCCTTGCCGTCCTTCCTGCTCATGAACGGCCCTGAGGAGCCGTCGGTGCCGCCATAGCTCACCCTGGTTTCCAGTTCACCTGGGGCCAGCGTGATGCCGCCATGCTTGTCTCCAGCCGGAAACTCCTTTTTGGTGTCATCGTCCAACTCAGGCTTTTGGAAGGTCTCAGCAGGAAACCAGAACAAGTACTTTTGGTTGAGCTGGGATCCCAGCAGGTCTGTGGGGACACTGCTCCGAGCACTGGGCACACCTGCAGTTGGTACAAAGGTTGTATCCGGGCCTTTGTTGTCTCTCCCCACAGAGATGGAGACCAGACCATCCCATGGTGGAGTTTTCTCAGAGGCCTCTCCCCGAGCCCTGTCCTCCTCCGTCTCTGTCCGGGAGTCCTCCGTGAGCTCTCGAAACGACACGGACCTGTCCTCAGGGAAACTATCTTCATAGTCGATATGTGCCTCAGCCTCGTCTGGAAGGAAAGGGGGAAAATGCTCATTAGGTCCAGGGTCACAGAGCCAGTGTAGAACCCAAGAATGGGACAGAGAAAGCACGAGGTTTGAACCAGATGAAATAAAATCATGATCCACGGATGATAAGACTGCCTCTCACAGGGACATCCAAGATTCTCCATATAAAATACGTGAACTTATGGACGACATCGGGTCTGCACTCAATGAGACACGTCGACTGTATTCCTCTACACCAGTAATAAACAGCTAACGAAAATGTCCAGAGATTCCACTTGTCATTACATGAAAGAACAAACACTTAGGAGTAAATCTAACCAAAGATGTAGAAGATTTCTGCATAGAATACTGATGAGCAGAATTAAAGAAGGGCCTAAGCGCACGGAGGGATCTCTCATGTGCATGTAACGAAGCCTCAGAATTGTCCAAAATCTGTCCAAACAGATGGATGTAGACCAAATACAACTCTAAAAAAAAAATCTCAGATTGACAAGCTAAGGAGATGCCAAGGGTCAAGAATAAACAAAGGAAGAAAAGAGCTGGAGTCTGTAGACTGGAAGACTTCAAGATTTACTATAAAATTGGAGTACTTTTTAAGAGTGGTATTGGCTTAAGGATAGATACTTGGATTGTATTCACTTTTAGAACTGTTGAGAATGTCACTCAGCTATTAAAGAAGATTAAACCTTGTCCTTGGTGATAATACAAATGGAACTGGAGGGAATTCTGCAGATGCAGTTAAGTCCCAAGGAGAAACACGATGATGGATGATCTTGCTCGTGTGTAAACTAGAAAGAAACAAAACAGAATAGGACATGGGCAATAGAACTGATGTTACCAGGGGCACAGGGGGCGCAGCGCGGAAGGAAAAGGGCAGCGGAGTCCAGTGGACAGTGGTGGACTCTAGAAATGTGGTGGTGGAGTCTGTTAGATGTTTGATGAAGACTGAACCCGCACGTGCAAAACTTACAGTGTGTAAATCAACGTTCCTCAATAATAATAAAAAAGATACAGCATAGAATATATCAAGTAGATAATAAGTGCTGAGAAAACAACAAGAAGCCATCGTGGAGAGAGTCTACATGTAGGAACTGGAGATAAAGGCAGCACACAGAACCTTCAAAGGGTTTGCATCCAGAACACATATCAACAATAAGTTGAAACAGCCCCTGGTGAAGCAGTGGTTGGGTCAATTGCCTGTGAAGGAGAAAGCCACGTAGCTCTGGGTTTGAGTTCTGGGCCCAGGAGGAGTCCACCAGTGTGAACACCTGAATAAAAATTAAAAAAATAAAGATGCTTCTTCCTCCTCTCTCTCTTCCTGCCTGTCTGCATACTCGCCTTCATTCCTGCCTGTGCCTTTCCTTTAAAAAAAAGTAAGTTGAAGATATTTGCAACACAATCTCAAAAGGATTCATACCCAGAATTTATAAAGAAATCCTACAAATCACTAATAACTAGGCAGACACACCATAGAAAAGTTGGCAAGATATCTGAATCAGCACATCACCAAAAATATATCTAAACTGTCATTAGACATGTGTTAAAGATGCTCTGTCTCATTAGTAATAGAGAAATGTGAGTTATAAGCATAACGAGATGGCCTTACACAGCCTCGAACGGCTACCACGAATCAGCTGACACCTAGCGTTCGGAGCACCGGCCGCACTGCTGGTGGGAGGGGAGGGCAGCAGCTGCTACGAAACTGGGCACTGCGACTGAACTTGAGCATGTGTGTGCTCCCTGGCACCTCAATTCCACTCCTAAATATACACTCAGCAGTATGTGTGCACATGGGCACCAGATGCACGAGGATGCTCAGAATAACCCAAACTGGAAACAATTCAGCTGACTGCCCATTCACTGCAGAATGGATACATACAATAAAAATCTCTCCCTCGCTGACAGAGAACCTCTGCTTCCCACCATAATGTGGATGAATCTTGAGGCCAGAATGTTGAGCAAAAGAAACCAGGCACAAAAGGGTGTGCTCTGTGTGGTTCTACTTACGTGGAGTTGGAACAGGCAAAGCTAATCTATGGAGTAAGAAGTGAGGATGGTGGTCACACCTGGGCAGGACAGAGGGGTGACGGTGTCTGGGCGCGAGCGGGATCTCGGGGTCTTGGCAATGTTCTGCCTCTTGATCTGGGCGGTCATTCAATTTTATTGATTTCCTCTCTGATCACAGTTGCATTCATATTTTAATTAAGCAAAAATGTATCTTTGAAAACACTGATTTGCTGCAGGGCTTCTGCATTGTGATACTATGTTGAAGAGGATTCTGAAGGCCCCAGGTGAGGAGCCCAGAATGCAAGGGCGGCTGGATGAGGTGGGAACCGTGATGGGCAGGGATGGTGCCCTCAGCAGAGAACAGCCTCTGGGCTTCCCCTCTCTTAGTGGCCTTGGAAAGTCAAGCCCTGCTGGGAGACACACTGAAGAATTCAACAGAAAGTTCCCTACAACATCAGGAGCGAATAAGAAACATACATTACATCTTTGTTTCTGGCTCCTGGCATAGAAATCCTGAGTCGGAATTTCCTGAGTGACGGGTAAAAAGAATATCCTCTGTTACTTCTAACGACTGAATTTATGTTCAGAGGGGACTCATGGTCCTCTGGAGAGATTGAGGGTCGGGCTGGGGGCCAGAGGAATCAACTATGTTGTTACTTCAGTGTTAACCCCCCTCCAATCTCTGGGGAGGGAAGAGTGGCTGGAGATTTTGTTGTCATTATTATTATTACTATTTCAGAGGAAGGAAGCAGGCAGGACTGAAGGCAAGCAGGCAGGCGGAGAGAAGGAAGAAGCATTTATTTAGTTAGTTGTTCATCTGGTTATTCCCTCATTCCCTCCCCGCACCCTCACCCCCAGTTAACCTGGGACCTTGGGCTTTACATGGACTATACCCAAGACACAGAATGAACACCTGAGCCACCAGGGTGTGCTAGGGGCTGGAGATTTAGTTAATCAGCAATAGCAAATGACGTAATCAATCAGACTACTTACTGAAACCTCCATAAACCAGAGGGCTCCAGGCTGGTGTTTCCAGGCTGGTGAGTGCACCCATGTGCCTAGAGGTGGTTACCCCAACTTCAGGGGCAGAAGGTCCTGGACTCAGGGCCCTTCTGGACTCACTCTAGGTCCCTACCTCCTTTGTAATAAACTGGTAAATGCAGGTAAAGTGCTTTCCCGGGTTCCCAAACGGTTCCAGCAAATCACTAAATCGGAAGACAGGCCATGAGAATCCCTGCTTTACATCTGGTTGGTTGCGGCTAGGGAGGCCCTGAAACAGTGATGGGGCCTGAATGGGGGAGTCGTGTGGGACTCAACCTTTAACTGGTGTTGTCTGTGCGACTTGTGGGAGTCAGTGTTAGAAGGGACTTGAATTGCTGGACAACCAGCTGGTAACCAGAGGCTGGGAGACTTGGTTGCTGAGTGAGGAAAACCTCTGCATGTCTGGCGTCAGCTGTGTTTCGTGGGGAGAAACAGATCGTAGCCACTTCCCCCACTTCACTTGGCAACTTCCAAAGCGCAGCTACAAAGAGCTCCAGAGCCAAAGTTTGGATGGAAGGCTGTGGCGCTGGGGGCGTCCGGCTTGTGTGGAACGGCCCTTAGGGAGTCAGAGTCCCTGCCGGCTTACTGAATGGATTGCAGAGTGATGCATACATTCCCAGACCCTTTTCCGCTCTACTGAGATGTAAGCCCATCCACCTGTATCCTCAGCCAGAAACGAGACCGGTGGGTGAGAGCAAACAGCTCTGACACATGTCAAGTGCATGTGTCTTTACACTCAGACCACGACAGTCCCGTGATTTCAGGGGACCTTTCCAGCCCATGATGTCCTGTTTACAAAGCCTCAGACTAAAGTACCATTAGTTGCTGGATCATTCTTAGAAGACTTGAAGGATTCCAGTGTAAGCTCCCCGGGTCGGTCAGGCTGCCTCCCTGCCTCTCTGCTGGCCTCGCTGTCCTGCTGCGTCGTATCTGTTCCTCAGGCACCCCGGGCACCACGTCCGTCGCTCCCTCACTCCGCACGTTTCCCGTGTGCCCACAGCTGTGTGCGCTGTCAGCACTGAGAGTGGGCGGGGAACGGGTCAGCCGGGCCCTGCTCTCACGGGGCACCTGGGGCAGAACAACATACGGCCTAAGACCTGCCAGGGTGAGTTGCACTTTCTGTGCGCACACATTCTCGCGCAATACTGAAAACACTACGTTTTCTAGCCAAGCGCCATTCTTTCTTTCAACACACCCAAATGAAACCAAAGCCAGGATGGCAAAGCTTTTCTCTCACACTCAGACTATAGACACAAGTCACATCCGATCCAGCTGGAGCGATTTCAGCCTTCCCGCTCGGGAGCCTGTGGCCAGGTGGCTGCACACGAGTGGGTACTGCTGGCTGTGGTGGGCCCTCCTCTGCTCTTCCCTACCTGCCAGCTCTCCGCTTCAAGGTGTTCCCTACTTTTCCATGTCTGGAATCCGGTGTCACCGGCTCTGACCTACAGAATACTGTGAAAAACCTCACAGGCATCCCTGTCCCCTCTTGGAAGCATGCAGCTGCCATGGGAACAAACCCAGGACAGCCTGTTGAAGGATGAGACATCCCGTGGAGGAGAGGAGCAAAGTCCCAGACGAGCCCTCCCTAAACCAGCTCCAGCTCAGCGGTAAGAACTCAGCCAAATGGAACCACGATTCAGCTGAGTCCGGCCCAAATCGCTGACACAAAGCACCGGAGACAAATAAATGATGGTTATTTTATTTACTTCTTTACTTATTTGTTTTTTTAAAGGGAAGATACAGGCAGGAATGAAGGTGAGCAGGCAGGCAGGCAGGCAGGCAGGGAGAGGAGGAGGAAGCACCTTATTTATTTTATTGAGTTGTTCATCTTGGTTGTTTTCCCAGCCTTGGGGACACGAACTGTACCCCTGGGATGTATGTGGACTGTGCCAACTGAAGGCGGCTGACCAAACCACTACTCCAGCAGGGTGCACCACAGATGATTCAATTATTAAGTTTTTATTTGGGGGGGCAATGGGGTCTATCATGCCGAAACAGTCAACTGACTCCACTAACAATGAGTTGCTGGAGGACAGGGACTCAGGCATTGCATCCCTAGAGCAGAAGAGCGCCAGGCCCATTGCAGGTACTTTTGAATGAGCGAAGGAGCAAATGGTGATGGGAGGAAATGCGGGGGAATCTCGACTAGCTCAGATCCCATGATTCTTCACATCTGCCTCAACTGCTCAGAACGAAGATCAATTTCCTGGATCCCCCAAAGCACAAGAGGACTCTGGGCTTACTTCTAAATTATGAGGGTGGATTACCTTGAACACTAACATCCCCCAGATCCCAACAGGACGCATCACTGAAGACTCATTGAAATATACAGACGTGCTCAGAGGTATTCACCACACATCACACACACCTCATACCTTGGTGAGTAAACTTGCCCTTGGCCTGCCCTGTGAGAACATCTGCTCTCTTCCTGGCTTGCCTCAGCACCCCCTCTCCTATCAGCTTAGAAGGGAAGCCTCGTGGGGCTCCCTCCCCAGGGCTAGGAGAGTCTTCCTAAAGATGCTGGGAAGCCGTCTCTGGCCATCAAAACCTAGTCTTCATCCAAAGAAACTTAGGATTTCACACTTCAGACAGGTCATTTGTGCCCCAAATCTAACAGAGCCAATTTGTCTTTGATTTTAAAAAAAAAAATTGTATTTTATGGCATGACAGAAAAATTGTTATTTTTGCAAAACAATATCCATTTGCCAGTTGTCTCCCAGAGGTGCTGCTGTTGGGATGAATATGCCTGTGTTTTCAGCTAGAACACAGTCCCCTTTCACGGTGGGGAAAGGCAGGAAGCAGGTCTCTCCAAGACCATTTTTTCTCAAGAAGCTTTCATCCACTGGAAATCATGGGTGACTGTGGCCCCCGGCGCTCTCTGCGACGGGAAGCCTCTTCGGCACCTTCTTTTATGAGGACACATTCCCATCACCTCTGTGCAGCCCCAAGACGCTAGACATTCTGAGACCACACAGGATTCTGTGTCACACCACGGAACGGCTGTTGTTTCCAGCTGTTGCTTGAATCCTGCCCCTGCATTCATTTTCTTTCTGGTCATCAAGTATAGCTTATTGACAGCCGCGAGTAAACAAGCCGTTTGGCTTGAACTCCGTAGGATGAAAGGAGCCCACATCTGCACACTTTGCCCAAGACTGTCCTCCGTGCCGGGGCAGTGGGCGCAGAGCCCACGTCCAGACGGGCAGCAAGCAGGGGGCCCCCTCACATCCGCAGTCCATCTTCTCGTAACCCCCAGCAGACGCCAAGGCTGAGCCGTAAGTAAACAGAATTCTCTCCCAAGAGCCAACAGCTAAAAAAGAGTGAGTGCAGGGACATTCAAAAGCTCTCTGAGCCTCAGCACACTGGCTGCCTCGGCAAGTCTCAGTAACCTCTACTCTGGCTTCGCCCGTCTCTCTCCCCACACCCAGTTTTCCATTCCCATCAGTCCAGTTCTACGTGTGTCTTTGTTCTCCTTCGAATCCTGTTCCGCTTCCTCCTCCCTCTACCTCATCACCTTCCAGATCCGGGGAGCAAGTACTGGTCACACGCAGAAAGTGTCTTGTCATCAGGGTAGATGATCTGCTGTGCTGCAAGTATTTAAGGGCTCTGACTGGCGTAGCATCCCTATTTCCCTCCCCTCTGCCTCTCTAACTAAAGAAATACTACAATTTTTTTTAAAAGGAAAGGGGCAGGCAGGAATGAATGCGAGCAGGCAGGCAGGCAGAGAGAGGAGGAGGAGGCATTTTATTTTATTTTTATTTTAGTTGTTTACTCTGGTCGTTTCCCCTGTGGACCTGGGACTCGAACCCTGGGGTATGTGGGCTGAGCTCCTTCGGAGGTGACTGAGCCAAGCACTGCTCCACAAGGGCACGTCCAAAGCATTGCAATTTAGAAATACACTCATGCAAGTGGAGGCCAGTTAAAATTGGGGGGTGGGCACGATGTGTTTCCCTGCATTTGATCAAGAATGAACCTGGACATCTGAACTCATGTTGTGTTATGAGTCAAAATCACCTAAATATATAAAAAATACACACATGCACACAGCCAGACTTCCTGGAATGATTCTTTTAAATGAGGACATCGGAGGGCATGTTAGGAAACAAGCTTTATCAATAGCAGCATAGAAAGGGCATGACAGAGCACAGAAAATGAAAGAAAACTCGTCACAAGAGAAGGAGAAGATGCTGGAGCCGAGTGGAGAATAGCAGCAGGTTTGTGCCCACTGCCCTTCTGCACCGCCCTGGAGGCCCGGTGCTGATGGAGGCCGACGGCCCACACCGCCCTGCAGGCCCGGTGCTGACGGAGGCCGAGGGCCCGGAGACACAGATCAGCAACCAGCACGGCTGATGTCCCAGTGGATCCAACACGGCAGGACTCCATTTGTGCAAGTGAAGGAAACCTTGATTTAACCTCTTTGCTGAAGAGAAAGTGGAGGCCAGACAATTTGAACCAATAAAGGTAAAACCAAGGCCACTTGTGCCGAGCTGGCCCCTACCAGCTGCCATGCCTCTCCTGGGTGAAAGGAAGATGCCCGTCACCCGCAAAGAGCTTCACTCAGAAGAAACAATGATTCAAGGAAAAGAATGAATTCCTTACAATTACATCACACTCTAACACTTCATAAGAAAGTGAATGCAGTAAAATAAAAATGCAGAGGCAAGCATCTACCCGAAAGATACAAGAGCACCCATTCACAGAGATGTATGCACCCCCATGTTTATTGCAGCCCTGTTCACAACAGCTAAGAACTAGAAACTACCTAAGTGCCCAACATCAGATGATGGATCAAGAAGATGTGGTGCATACACACAATGGACTCTACACAGCCCTTACAGGAGATGAAACCCTGTCATTTGAAATCAGCATGGATGGAACTAGAGAGGATGAAGCTGAGTTGAATAAGTCAAAAGGAGAAAGATAGAGACCAGACGACATCACTCATAGGTAGAACGTGAACAGACAAAACAAAGGAACAGATGAAACATAAGCAACCCTGAAACATTTGCAACAGAACTGAGGTCACCAACAGGGAATGGGGTGGGTGGGGGCACACGGTGGTAGAGCCCACTGGACGATGGGGAAGGACACTCGGTGATGTGCTAGAGGGCAGGTGTGCTGACTTACATCTATGAAATGGGGAACCAATACATAAAACATTATTTTGATGTGTTGAATAATTACTACAATTAAAAAAATGTGGAAAAAAAAAAGCAACCCAAAGGCAAGGTTGTGGAGTGTTATGAAGCAGATGAGGGCCAGTGGAGCATCGTGGCAGAACTGAAATGGAATTGGGGAGGGTGAGGAACTAGGACAGACTGAGAACTTTACAGACCTGACAAAAAGACAAGAAGATATGGCAAACCTCAAGCAGAATCACTTCACAGGGAATTACGCGTCGGAACACCAAACCCAAACTGCTGAAAACCAAAGACGGAGAATTTAAGAGCGGCCTGCAAAAGCAAATATATACCCTTTCAAAGAAAGCAATGATAATACCAAAAGCTGATTTTTCAAATGAAAATATGGAAGCCAAAAGACAAGGTAATGATATCTTCCAAGTGTTAGAAGAGGTGGAGTAGTGGTTAGGTCTATTGCCCTCAGCCGAGCTCAATTCACACACATTCTAAGGACCCAGCTTTGAGTGCCAGAGAGGGATGGGGGAACAACCAAGTTGAACAATTAGATGAAAATAAATCAGTGCTTCTTCCTCTCTCTTCCTGCCTGCCCACCTGCTCATCTTCATTCCTGCTGCACCTTTCCTTTAAAACAAAAATTAAAAAAGCAGGCCCAGGTAGAGTAACTGTTAGGTGTGCCACCTCTGGCTGAGCACAATCCATCCCAAGGACCTGAGTTCTCATCCCAGGTCCAGGGAGAACAACCAAGATGAACAACTAAATAAAATGAATAAAATGCTTCTTTCTTTCTCCCTCCCTGCCTGCTTGCCTTCAGTTGTGCCTGTACCTTTCTTTAAAAACAAAAAACCAAAGAGAAGACCACAGGGAACTGGAACTCAGGAGTCAGGGAGAAGTTTCACTGCGTGTCTCACAGGGAGACACGGTCAAATGTCTAACAGGTCAGGCACCAGAATGCTGGGGCTTCTCCCAAAGCTGTCATTTTTTATCTTTTTTATGTTGTTGCATTTCTGGAAGCCTACACATACCTTCTTTTTTCCTTTGGTCTTGGCTACCCAGCCTTTAAAAATAGCAATTTTTTAAAAAAGACAAGCAGACAAGCCAGAAATAACCACTGGTTCACTGAGCCTCTGAACAAATATGGCTATATTGACCGGGAGAGTCTAAATTCAGCTGGAGCCTCCTGCTGGAGTTCATGAAGGACGTGATGTCCCAAAGATGGAGAAAAACAGCAATCGAAGTTAATTTAAGAAAACAAAAGACAGGCTGGAGCAGTGCTAGGAAAGAGGAAAGGGGCGTCTTGCGGGAACTGGTTTGCAGTGGGCCTCGGCTGGCCCCAGGCATGGTCTCCTTGGGAAAACACAGGCACGACCCCGACGCCGGGAAGAGCCCGGCCTGGTTGGACGCCCATCTCTGCTTCTTTCTGGCTGTGCGACACGGGCGAGTCACTGACCCTCTGCACCTCCGTTTTCCCACCTGTAACTGGGCTGGCCGCCTCCCCACTCGGACTGGTGAAGATGAAATGGGATGAAGCTCCTCTCGTCGGAAGGCGCGTGCAGAGACGGAGAGGATGGAAATGTTCTCTATTCTGACTGTGATGGTGGCTTCATGGGCATGCAGACCTGAGACAATGCAGAGACTGCTCTGCTTCAAGTGGGTACAGTTTATGGGATGCAAATCAAACCTCAACAGAATTGCTTCGAAATCAGACCCCAGACGAACACCTCACAGGGTGGAGATGGCACGGAGCAAGTGTCTGGAGTCTGAAAGAGCTTTTCTCGGTGTCTTCCTGGGGAACATGACGTTCCCATGGCGGGGCAGACCAGGGACAGGAGAAGGAAGGCTTGTCTACTGGGGGACTCAGAGGTGGTGGGCTGGGAGCATGAGGGTCACTCCCCACCTGCCACCACAGAGCAGAAGGGCTGGCGGAATCTGGAGCTTGGGTGGAAGGTCTCAGAGGCCTTTCTAGGCCTGTCTTACTAGAGCCTGGCGGGTACTGGGTCAGGGTTAATTGGAAAGGAGCAATGAGGGGCATGTCATAGAGGAAGGGACCATGAGTCCTTCCTTCCTGGGTCGTCTGCTTACACCGTTCTCTCATGCTAACCACAGAGATGTATGCAGTCCCCACCTGCCACTGGAGCCACAGGTCATAGGGGTGTTGGTGACAACCTGCGGTCAGGACAGTGAGCAGGGGAGCAGTCAGTGTGCATGGGGCTCTTCAGAAGGCCACAGCGGGACCCGTGAGAGCGTCGACACTGAGGTCATGTTGCCAGGGCAGCCACTTGCAGTGGACAGTCAGGGACAGCTCTTAGGTTGGGGAGAACGTGACCTTGATGATGGATGCGGACTTGGCATAATCAGACGCCCAAAGGAAACCCAATGTAGCAGGGAAGTTTGCCACAGGCGTGCTTAGGGAGTGGTGTCAGGATGTTCCTGTAATTAGGACATCCACCCAGTTAGACGCTGAGAACTTGTGAGGACTGGGAGACATTGTCTACTGCCTAGTTGGGAATGGAGATCAAAAAGGTGTGTGGGTGTAGAGAGACTGGAAAACTAAGTCCAGATTCTAGAATCCAAAGCTAGAGAAATGCCAACACACAAAGGAAGACACTGGCCATTAGGCAGGTCCCTCTCCACTGAGTTAATGGTCAAGGCTAAAGTTTCTGGGGGAGACCTCACAATCCCCACCTGAGTTTGGGTCTTTTCATTTTTAATCTTTTTCTACTGAAGTAACTTAGATTTATAAACTACGTTTAGACGCGCAGGTCCACTGTTTATCAAATTTGTGATCACACAGCACGCTCAGCGCCTCCTCGCCAACGGTCCTCCCCTGGGGTCCACTGGACCTTCCACCTCCCCGGCCCCTCCACCTGTGGTAAATCGGTTCGGTCATCAATATCCACGGGTTGCTTTTGTTTTGTCGATTGCTGTGTTTTTTTATAGTCCACATACGAGTGAGATCATCCGGTTTTTGTCTTTCTCCTTCTGACTTATCTCATCTAGTACAATTCCCTCTAGCTCCATCCACGTTACTGCATATGTCAGGATTTCATCTCTTTTGGGGCTGTGTAGTGTTCCCTTAGACATATATGCCATGTTTTTTTTAAAGATTTATTTAGAGGCAGGAAGCAGGCAGGAAGAGAGAAGCAGCATCTCTCCATCCATTTAGTTGTTCAAGTTGGTGGCATGTGGCCCGCACCCCACCCGTCCAGGTCCTTGGCTTTTACGTGGACTTCACTGCTGAGCCACCAGGCACACCTACAGCACAGCTTCTTTGTCCTTTGCCTGCCTATGGGCACCCAAGTCCAAGTCCTTTTTTTTTTTAAGGAAAGGTGGAGGCAAGAATGGAGGTGAGGAAGACGCAGCATTCTTATTTATCTTGTTCAGTCGTCCATCTTGGTTGTTGTCTGAGCCCTGGGACGTGAACCTGGGACCTTGGGACACATGTGGACTGTGTCCAACGGTCACTGCACCAGGATGAGTCCTGAAGTCCAGCTGTGTGTTCTCTGGGCCTGAAGAGGCCACAGGTGCCTAGGGACTGGAGTCCTCCTGTCGCCTCAGCACAGGAGCCTGCGTCACCGAGCAGGTCCTGCCAGAGGGCTTGGAGCGGGCATCTGGATGTCACAGACAATGTTCTCAGGAAAGGGTGACAGTCACACGTGGGCCGAGGGCCAGTGGCCGGGTCCAGTGCAGGGAGATAAGCACTGCCTGGGGCAGTGAGGCCACGAGGCCACGAGGACGGTGCTTGGAGCCACCGGCTGCTTGCTCATGGCCCTCGCATCCTCCAGACACACGGTCCACGCCTCTGGAGCGGCCGGCCGCTGGTCCCGGAAGCAGAGACGCCAGCTGGCAGAGATGGACTTCTCCCCGGGCAGCAGCGGTGGAAGTCGCCCACCAGCGATCAGCTGCGGCGCCGGGGCTGCAGCTGATACCCAGGGAAGCAAGTGCAGCAGAGGCCTGTGGGCCCTTAGGCGAAGGGCTGGCTTCTGGAGATCAGCGAGAAAGTGAGGGGGACAGACCGGACCGACCTCCACGAAGCCAGGCTGCACCCTGGGGCCTGCTCTCAGGGGCCCGCAGGGATAACTACGGGTCCATAGTCTCCGTGATTTCACAGGAGCACCGGAAGGCTCAGAGAAATCCAGAATATGTTCCATGTCCTCTCCCCAGTCTTTCCAAAGTCATTTAAACAAGCTTAGGTCACTCCTCCTAAAATGATCAAAACAAGCACAACGAGACGAGAGGAGGATCCCCATTCTGAATCCTCTTCCAGCTCATCTCTTCCTTGCTCCCCTTCAGGCTCGGGGATTTGAGGTCACTCCTCTTAAAATGATCAAAACAAGCACAATGAGACGAGAGGAGGATCCCCATTCTGAATCCTCTTCCAGCTCATCTCTTCCTTGCTCCCTTTCAGGCTCAGGCATTTGAGAACAGTTGTAATCCGGGCCTCTCCCTCTTCCAACTCACTCCGCAAGCACCACACACACCCCGAACCCTAACCCTAACCCTAAACCACAACAGAAAAGGCCCCGAACCTTCCTGAAGCTTCCGGGAAGCCTGCGCACACGTCCATTTTCTGGGGGCCTTTGGCCTCCTGCTCAGTCAGTACTTCTTCCCTCTGGACACACACATTTCCGTCAGCATTTCTCCTGTGGACCAGCTTTCCCTTCGAACTGCTGTACCCACTACTTTCTGCCTCCTCATTTCCTCTAGGTTTGGGATAGCTTTGCTCAACTTTGTCAACAGGCACTGAGGCCTCAGCCAAATGAAGCGATGAGGCATGAGTGAACGAGCGTACGCTCAGTGTAAGGAAGCACTCCGGCCTGACCCTCACTCCCAAAATGACTTCTCTGCAGTGCCAGGCAGCTCGCTCATCAAGAACATGGGCATTGACTGGAAACGAAATTGCAAAACAGAGTGAAATATCTGGTGCTGATATTTGTCTCTCTCTCTCTCTCTCTCTCTCTCTCTCTCTCTCTCTCTCTCTCTCTCTCTCTCTCTCTCACACACACACACACACACACACACACAAACACACACACACACTTCTTAGAATGACACGGATACTTGAAATGTTCACTCTACAGAGTCATGAAAACTGGAGCCGTCTGTCTACCCAGCCAAGTGTCGAAGCCAGCATTCCTGCCCGGCAGCTGAGCCCTCCAAGAGCCCGCCTCGCAGTGAGAAAATAAACACCATTTCAGACACACAAGACCTGCATTTAGTCCTCATTCTACCGGGGCCAGTAAACTGCTCATTGGCCGGTGGGTGTGGCTCACGGGACGGTGGGCTTCAGCCCGCACCAGAAATAAAGCTCATTAACCGCTTCGGGTCTTCCTGGAGATGACACATGGGACACCAGGATCCTGGGGCCTCGGCCTGGTTTCCTCAGACCAGGAGGCCGTCAGCGTTGGCAAGGAGCTTGTTTGTAACAGCAGCGGCCACACGGGAAGGATGAAGAAAGTGCTAGAAGATTATTCTAACTGCTTCTAGTCCATGTGCCCGTCTGTAGCTTTTTGTCTTTAGCATGTAACAATGCAAGGCCATGCGGAGCAAGGATGTTTTAGAAGTTTTTGTAACAATTTTCCAGGGGGATTTTATGTCTCTAATTTAGCCAAAAGCGTGTGTTTATATTTAGAGTATCTTTTTATTTTAGGTTTATATTAAGTCATCCTAAGTACATTCTACTAAAGTATCAGTCCACTTAAGGCTAGAAAAACAATCGTAAGGGCCCAGAGTTTGTGAAGTTGTAAAACAGACAAGAGTTTTAAAAAACAAACTATTAGCTCCTCTCTGGCTTGGTGGCGAAGGCGGGAGCTATGAACTCGTGAACCCAGCTGGAGACCCGGGGCTGGTGGGGAGACCAAAAAAAACCCAGCTGTTAACGAAGAGACCTGCCTAGAGGAACAAGGTAATGGGAGAGGCGTGTACGACATTAACAAAGGAAGTTTTATGTAAAAAAGGAAATCCTACATATGTAAAAAAAAATAATTCAAATCAATTAGAGGAAGGGGCAAAAATTGGGGACATTTTCCCTGAGGAAATGCTAAGTCCAGGGAACACGGGGACACACTTGACCGCCCTCCAGAGAAAGAATATTGCAGGCAGACGTCACTGCAGAAGTCACCAGAATGCAGACCTCGCCCTCGCCATCTGGAAGGCTGGTGAGGATGCTGAGCGCCGAGCCCTCCCACCGCTGGCGAGTCTGTGGGAGCACAAACGCTGGATATGTCCCCTGGCTGCCACGATCCCTACCCTGGGGCAGCCACCCCAGTCCCAGGAGCCAGCAGAATTGCCACCATGAGAGCCATAGGACACAGAAGAATCGTGCAGCACAGCTCATGAAAGCCCGCCATCTGTCCACCAGCAGACTGGAGAAAGGGCGGGCGGCGTGTCCATGCCGTGGCGGCAGACACCGGGCTCAGGCGCCAGCGTGATGGAGCCGAGGACGAGGTGGTGCCCTGGGGTTGTCGTGGTCCCCTGAGGATGTGCAGATTTTCTAGGGACAGTGTCCTACAGATTCAGTAACGTGGCGATATTGGAGTCATTCTCCATTCCAGGGGCAATTCCGCTGGGTACCCAGGTGTTGTGGGGGCCAGGAAGGCACTCCCTGCTGGCGGCTTGGGGTGAGAGGAGCCCCGTGAGGTCAGGAAAGAGTGGGGGTCGGGCGTGAGGCCCATGTCATAGGAGTCATCAGCCCAGGCTGAGGGTGAGGAGGCCGGGCCGGGCTGTGGCTGGAGACAGCGATTTCTACTCCTGAGCACATGGCCGAGAGGCCAGGCAGAGGCAGCCCGCAGCTGTCCGGGGCCCCTTGGGACACAATGGTGCTGGAATGGGGACATCTGGGAAAATCAGGTTCGGTTTTGAAGACAAGACCCAGCATGAGTCTTCACCTAAACGTTCAGATTCACGTAACTGCCACGGGCTCTAGGCCACGGAACTGAGCCAGGTGGCTGCGCAGCAGCAGGCTGTCGCCCGCCTCCCCCACTCCCCCCAGGCCTGAGTTGGCCCAGGTGCAAGGGAACAGGACTCACATATGTGGGCATGAGTCCACCCTGATTTATAGTTCTATGCTCTATGAGAGCTCTTGTCACAATCCCAGGGTCTCCACAGGGCTGTGTCAGGTCACAAGAATCCTGACACCCAGGAAAGCCCTGCGGTGGACTTCCTCCCCGCATGCATGGCAGCCCCTGCCCCCAGCCCAGTTTATCCACCAGCGGTCATTTTGCCCTGGGCATCTGCTCAGTACCACAGCTGCACAGTTAGCCCCCAGCCATCTCTGTCCTTCTTGAACAAGGGAGGGTTTTGTCCGTCCTTGAACCTGCACGGATGATGAAGAGCCTGGGTGTGGGTGCCCTGCGCCTGAAATGCTGCAGAGACGCCTAAGCGGAGACGCTGCCAGGTCCAGACTCAGGAAAAGTCTGAGGTTCTCTTTTCAAAGGGACCTTTGTGAGGGGACCCGCCAGAGGCCACCAGCAAAAGTGGAGTCGCCCGTAGGGAGGCCCGGCCCCAGGTGGCTTACCTTTCTCGCAGGCCTGCACCAGGCCATACCACTCCCCACAGCTGTTACACAGCAGAGTGAAGGCCGTGTCTCGCTGGCCCGTGACGTGGCCCGGGGCGCACACGTAGAGCAGCTCGTCCCCCATCTCCAGGCCGGTGCGTCCCTGCAGGATGGTGTGTGGGAACGAAGGCGGGTCTCCGCACGGCTCCTCTGAGGAGAAGGGAGCACAGTCAGCCCTCCCAAAGCAGACAGCACGCCTCAGCCTGGGAGCAGACAACTAACACAAGCCCCTCGTGAGGGTCTGCATCACCTGCACCCTGGCAAGAGTAGGCCCTCCAAGAACACTTGTGCTGCAAGAGTCCACAGCTTTTCTTTCTTTCTTTTTTAAGGACATGTACAGGCAGGAATGAAGGTGAGTAGACAAGCAGGCAAGAAGAGAGAGGAGGAGGAAGAACTTTATTTTTCATTTAGTTGTTCACATGAGTTGTTCCCACCCACCTGCCCTGTCCTGGGTCTTGAACCCAGGACCTTGGGATGTATGGAGAACTGCTCCCAGGTGCATTAGACCACTAGGCCACCAGGGAGCACCCACCGCCTTGTATTTTAAAATCAGGAAGCAGCATGACCCTTGACCCTCTGTGTCTCCTAGAACATAGGAGTCAGAGATGCAGGCCAGCCAGCAAGCAGTTCTTTTAAGCCTTATTTACATAGTGACGAGGTTCTTTTTGTCAAAAGCTAAAATGTTGTAGGCTGGAGCTTTCCCCTTCCTCAACTCAACCCTGCTGTAACACTCACAAGCTTGATGCATGCATACGTAAACACAGGCAGGGCACCTATTCATTCATCGACCCCACACCGTGTTGGTTTCTGTAACTTGACTGTAACCTCCAACTTTGTTCTTCGTCATTATTGAGTTAGCTGGTCTGCATCTTGTGTCTGTCCATACAAACTGTAGAATCAGTTTGATGATATTCACAAAATAACTTGCTGGAATTTCGATGGAGACTGTATTGAATCTATGTATCAACTTGGGAATAACTGGCACCTTGACATTATGAATCTTCCTGTCCATGAACATGGACCGTTTTTCCATTTTTTAAAGTTCTTTGTTATCTTTCACCAGTTTTATAACTTTCTTCAAATAGGTTTTGTACATATTTTTCTAGATTTATTCCTCAGTGTTTCATTTCCGATGGTGCTAAGTGTTAACATGCTTTAAATGTCAAATTCCACTTATTCATTGCTGATAGGAATACTGCTGACTTCTGTATATTTACCTTTTATCCTGCAACCTTGCAATTTTGGGGGGTCTATTTTGTCTAGTCTTTCAGATTTTCTACAAAGATGATCATGTCATCTGTGAAAAAGGATAGTTTTAGTTTTTTTTCTCTAATCTGCATATTCTTATTTCCTTTTCTTATCTTATTTAATTAGCTAGGACTCCCTAGTACTATGTTGAAAAGGAATGGTGAGAGGGCACTTCTGCTGGTTCCTGATCTTAGAAAGATTTGAGTCAGCCGAGGACTGCGGCAGACAAACTTTACCAAGTCCATCTGCCTCCCTCCCTAGTTTGCTGAGTTTTTTCTTTCTTTGTTTTTTGTTTTTACCATGAGTGCGTATTGATTTTGTCAAATGCTTTTTATGCATTTCTCTATGAGATCATGTGCTTTTTCTTCTTTAGCCTGTTGGTGTGATATATTATAAACTGATATTTGAATATTGAACCATCCTTACCTACCAGGGATAAACCCCAATTGGTTATGGTATATAATTCTTTTTATACACTGATAGGTTCAAATTGATCATTTTTTGTTAAGGATATTTACATCTCTGTTAATGAGAGATACTGGTCTGTAGTTTTCGTGTACTGCCTTTATTTGATTTTTGTAACACAATAATGCTGGCCTCATAGAAGGAGTTAGGAAGTACTCCTTTTGTTTCTATCCTCTGGAAGAAATTACAGAGAACTGGTATAATTTATTCTCTAAATGTTTGGTAGAAATCATCAGTGAACTCCATGAACTGTTTTCTGTTTTGGAAGGTTATTAATTACTGATTCACTATCTTCTCCTTCTAAACTGGACTGGAAACAAAGGCTTTCTTCCTAATGTCTTAGAGGTCTTTCCACGTTAACACTAGACTCTACTTCAAACTTCTGAAAGATTACCTTGAAGCACACATTATTTCATCATTAGATATTCATGTTAATTCTAAGTTTTCATTATAAACAATTAAAATCTCATGTGAACCCTTGTACATGCCTTATTTCATCAGAATAAACTTCTAGACGCAGAAATTTTTCATCAAAGTGATGCAGTGATGTCTTTTTTGTTAAATCAGGGACATCATTTTAACTCAAATTTTCTCTTCTAATTTTTTAATTTTTTATGTTGGAAAGGAAAGCCCTTATTCTTTATTTAGTCTAATATTTGAAGAAGCATTGACTTAAGACATGTTGAGAAAGGACAGAAATGGAAAAATACAAAGTGTGCTTGAAAACACTGACTGGCTCAACAGCCTGAGTTCTGCAGTTTGGCAGCACTTTCTGACAATGCTCCTGAGAATCTGTGCACAGGCACCACGCTTCTGGTTTCCCACAAACACACTGCTCTTTAGCTGGTATGGTTTCAGCATCTCCACGACAAGAGTTCCATGCATTAACACAACCAAGCGTGTGTGAAAAGCACCACTCTTATCCAGACGCAGCTTGAATGGGCTTCTTTTTTACTTCTTTTTCATTTTTTAATTGTAGTTACCTATTCCACACATTAAAATAAAGTCATATGTATAGGTTCCCCATTCCTCAGACATATGTCAACACATCTTGCCCTCCACAAAATTTGAATTGGCTTCTTTCATTAACCTCCTCATCTGGAAACTCACAAGAGCGCTAAGGAAAACAGCTGGCTAGATACCTAAACCCTCTTCTCTCTGGGAAAGCTCACATCTGGGCAGCCTTTATGCCACTTCTCAGAAATGCTGCAGGTAGGGATGTGGTTTCTGGATTTCTCAGAATTTCTGGTTGGGTTTCAGCAGTTTCAACAGAAAGAGAAATGTCTATTATTTTCCCTTGCAAAGAAAGGTTTTTAGAAAAGATCTGGTCCATCAAATAGTATTAATAAGCAATGACTCACTTTCTCCATTTAAGAGGACATCTGCTTGCCAGGGGTAGCCTCTGCTAACCAGTGTTTTCGCAGAGTTTTCAACGCATATGGAATTGATGCTTTTCTTGGGAGAAACTGGGAGACTTCCATCATGGCTTTTTGAAATTCCAAAGAAGAGCTTGCAAACCCCCATTATACTTTGCCAAACTGAAGATGTGAACATTCGGACATACACAAATGCTCGACACTTGTCTTTTTGTTGTTACCTAAGTGATGTGACGAAATGGTCTTTCCTGCCCACTTGCCCAGCTCCCTCCCACCCCACTCTACATGGCATGCAAGCACTGTGTTCCCTGGTCCTTCCCACTTCTGTGACTTTCAGATTCTCTCGCACAGTGCTTCTCGAATGTGAACGCACCTCAGAACCACCTGACGGATTTGAGGTCACCGCATTGTATTTTTGAGTTTCTGACTCAGTAGGTCATAGTGAGAGCAAGAATTTGCATTTGAAACAAGCTCCCAGGTGCTGTGGACACTGCTGGTCAAGGCATCTTGGTTGGACAACTGCTCTAGCTAAAACCCAACTCCGCAGAACAGGCAAAACTAACGTGCTGTGACGGGACAGAGGCTGCCTCCGGCTCTGCTGGAATGGGGAGGGTGGAGGATTGTTGGAAACAGGCTCCAGGGAATGTCTGGGGTAAGGAAAATTTCTATAATCTTGACTGGGTGCTAACTACACTGGCGTATCCATTTGTCAAAATTCATCAAAATTAAGAACTGTGTCTTTTGCTAATGTAAATTCTACCTCAATTAAATAAACACAGTTAAAAAAAAAACACCAGAAAATTATGATTTATTCGGCACAAGGTATAAACAATTGAAAATTATTCACAACCTCTCCCAAGGGGAATTGCATGAAAAGGATCCAGGCCAAAGAGAGTGGTTTCCAACTTGCATGGGTTGTTCCCTGGGAGCAGTATATATAATATTTGCATATCAAACAAACCCTGTGTCAGTCAAACCTACATCAGTGACCATTATCGAGTTTCTCCTCTTAAAACATTACTTTTAAAGTGTTTTAGAATGAAATGAATGTTTGGCATTTGCTTTAAAATATCTCAATGGGGAAAAACATTGGAGGAAACAGAGCAAATGAAATTCACACAATATTGACAATTATTGAAGTGGGCTGATGGGTACATGGGGATTTGTCATACTAGTCTCCCTCCTTTTGGGTATTTTTGAAAATTTTCATGATAAACTCTTTACAAATTGTCCATGTAGGTAATTCCTACACTAGTCAGGAGACTTGAAAAGTTCGCAGGGGAAAAATATCACAGGAAAAATTAAAATTCCTCTTTGATTTCACCAGTGTAACCATTGTCAGCAAGGCTTTTATGCTGCTTTAAGCACACAGACCCAGGCCCCGTATTTTGCCACATGACGATATAACTGCTTTGTTTTGAGGCATATTTGGTCATTAGATTTTAAGCTGTAAAATTTTTCCTGTCAACAAATATTTACATTAATTGAATTTATTTCTAATGACTATATGTTTTTCCATTTGTATGGATTCACCACAATGGACCCTCCAGTGTTTAGATATTAATTTGTCTCCACTTTCCCCCTACCAATTGTTATTAAAAACATCTTTTTTCTTTTAAAAGGAAAGGTGCAGGCAGGAATGAAAGTGAGTAGGCGGGCAGGCAGGAGAGAGAGGAGGAAGCAGCACTTTTTTCCATTCCGTTTATTCTACTTAGTGGTTCATTCTGGTTGTTCCCCACAGCACTGGGTCTTGAACCCAAGACCCTGGGTGTGGATCGTGGCGTCCAGGGTGCACTAGACCGCTAGGCCACCAGACAGGCCTCAGCTCGTGACTGAACACGCCACACACCATTGTAATTATCCACAACAATCAAATGTTTAAGAATTTACACTCAGTGCGCCTGGTGGCCTGGTGGCTTAGCCCACCGAGGCGCAGGTACATGCACCCCGAGGTCCCCAGTTCAAGACGTGGGGCTGAGAAGCAACCTGGATGAACTACTAAATAAAATAAAATGCTTCTTCCTCCTCTTTCTTCCTGCCTGTCTCTGCTCTCCTTCATTTCTATTGCACCTGTCCTTAAAAAAAATCTATATTCCTAGAATATAATTTAGATATATAGATCTTAAAAGAATCTATATTCCTACCAGTGTTAAATAAATTTGCTTGTTTCTCTCCAGAACAATGGGAATAATGTTCTTTGTAAATTTGAGAAATTTCATTGGCCCCCAAAACTATTTCTTATATTAGCATGCATATCTTTAATTGGTAAAATAATGAATATTTATTGACCAATTGTACTGCTTCAAAATATTTCACTAGATATGCCCCGGTGGAGCAGTGGGTAAGTTGATCACCTCTGAAGGAGCAGGCCACATGCCCCTGGGTTCAAGTCCCAGATCTAGGGAGAAGCAACCAGTGTGAATAACTAAATAAAAATAAAACAAAGATGCTCTTCCTTCTTTCTCTTCCCGCCTGCCTGCCTGCCTTCATTCCTGCCTGCACCTTTCCTTTAAAAAAATTCTGTTAGTCTTTATTTTTTTTTTAATCAAGCTTAGAAGACACCTACATATATCAGTATCATAATGCATTGCCAATTTTCCCAAATTCTTAGCCAGCTAGCCTAGTACTACCAAATACTCCATCCACCTGTTCCACTGGCTTGCAGTTTCTCCTCTGCCCTTCCTACACACGCTAAGTCTGTTGGTGCTTTCAGTCATTGGCATTGAAGTATTTGTATATTTGTGTCTTAGTGTCAAGTGACTTTTTTTACTATGGATTTAAAATGTGTTGGTATTTTTCTTTTTAAAGGAAAGCTGCAGCAGGAATGAAGGCGAGGCAGGCAGGCAGGTGGGGCGAGAAGGGTGGAAGAAGCACTTTATTTTTATTTGGTTGGTCACATTGGCTGTTTCCCCCAGACCTGAGTCTTGAACCTGGAGCCTTGGGATGTCTGTGAGTGTACCATACTGCTAGCCCGCCAGAAATGCCCCTTAAAATGTGTTCCCCTAGCTCAGTCCCCAAGGTACAGCAGCCACATTTGAGATTCTGGCTGGGGCAAGGGAAGAACCACGTGCTTTGATTTCTGAATCATTAGTGGAGGAGGCATAGTGGGTAAGAGCTGAAACTGGCAGACCTGAGGTACAAGGGAGAGGGCCGGCATGGATCCATGGATGGCTTACATGCCAGGGAGGAAGCCTGGAATCTGTCTGCTGGAGAATGGGAGGTCATCACAGAGCTTAAAGCCAGAAATACCACGATCCCCTCGGCAGGCTGGAAGGTGCACCGTTTGCTGTGCTGAGTGGATTTAAACACACTTTTCATCTATAAGGTACACCTGTAAACGCCCTCCTCTACGAACAGAGGACGGCGCCCGCGTGCTTTACTGAAGGGAACTGCTAAGAGAAAGCAAACGTGTGTTATAAGACGGCAAGCCACCCCAAAGTCACACCGGGACAGTCAGCAGTGTGGATTTGAGTCCCCATGTCTGGGAAGACAAACCTTTTTTTTTTAAGGTGCAGACAGGCATGAGGGTGAGCAGAGGCTGGACATGAACCTGGGTCCCTCGCATGCACATGGCCTGTGCTTCAGCTGGAGGCCGTTGACCAAACCACTATTCCACCAGGTTGCACTTGAAGACAAATCTTTAACTGACCTTACTCCTGAGTAAACAGGGGCAGATCAGGCCTGGATGGCTATGGGGAGGCACCCAGGAGTCAGAAAGGAAGCAGCTTGTATGAGTTACAGGGAAACAGCAATCTGGGGACTTAGCTCATGGGCTCCCAAGGAGCGAAGACCCTGTGTATGTCTCTGGGCAACTTGCAACTCAACCCGTACACGCCTCTGCAGGACCTGGAGAGATGAGGCGAACATCTGTGACATGTACTCTTTAAATATTGGTATCGGCCTTGCTTTGACTCTTCCTCCAGAACTCAGAGCCCCGTCAGGACACTTCCTAGGAGAGCTGATAACACACTGTCACTAAGCAAGTGGCCCCTCTGGTTTGGAGGCTGCCTTGGAGCAACAAATAGCCCCAAGTCTAGCAAACCAAGATCCTGTGCTGTCAGTTCTGGGAGCTCATGTGTGCCAGACCAGGCTGCAGGCTCCTTGTCACACTGATCGTGGCCAGAAAGCCCAGCATGGCTCGCCGAACAGATCGGTACAGAATGCAGCCCCTGCCCATCGGAAGTCAGTTCTAGCAGATGCTCAAAGCAGTGTGCTTAACTCACTCCAGTCTCATAATCACAGCAGGAGACATTCCTCAAAGTTATTCTGAGGCCTGGGGCCTCCTGCAGGCAGACCTGGGAATGGGATGCTCTCAAAACCCCATCACTGGGGTCCACCCTTGTGGCTCAGACTGCTAGACAGCTGGGGTGTGGACCATGTAAAGCCAAGGCCCTGGATTCATGACCTGGGGCTGGAGAGAGAAGCCCCAAGAAACAACTAAGTAAATTTTAAAATGCTTTCTACTCCTTTTTCTTCCTTAAAAATCAAAACCAAAATACCAGCACACGCTGGTGTAGTAGTGGTTTGGTCGACCGCCTTTGGCCAAGAGCGCAGTCCACAACCATCCCAAGGACCTGGCTTCACATCTTGGGCCGGGGAGAACCACCAAGATGTCCAATTAAATGCAGTGCTTCTAAAGAAATCAAACCTTCCAGATGAGACCAGTGTACGGCCATGCATTTCTGCCACCAGAGGTGTATTTATTTCAGTGCCCATGAAATACTGCCTGGGACGCTCCTTTCTGTCTTACTTCTCATCACACAGCTCATTTCCCAAAAAGAAGCTGCATGTTCCTTCCTGGAAGTTTCCTAAATCCTATCAGTTTCTTTTTAGAGAAAAGGATTTTGTTTTCCTAGTGTGCTGTCCCCTACGAAGAGACTGACAGGCAGGTTTTATCAGCACTGGCAGCAGAAACTGTAGGCGTCCCCAGTTCCCTAAACACCTTACTATTCGCAGGCACAGGACTCCTGCCTCTTCACTGGAGGGTGGCATCAGGCCACCACAGCCCTTTGTCCGTGTACCTCCAAACCCAAAGAGCCTTGGCATTTACATGTCCCCGAGGCAGTGATGGAAAGAATGGTGGTATAAATCCCCTAGCTTCCTCGCCCCTGGTGGAGAAAACTGCTTCCAGCGTCACCCGTGGGACTGAGCCGAAGTCGCCCTCTACGCCACCCCCGTGGACTCTGTTTTGCCCGTTTGCTCCTCGGCCCCTGTCCCTGTCTACTTCCCCACTGCCCCACTGGATTTTCTTGGGGAAGACTTGGTGACAAAAGCCAATTCACTGGGTCCTCATCCCAGCGTGTGTAGAGAACATCCCTTCAGACGGCAGCCCCACGAGCCACCTTCCGAAACACTCACGAAGGCCGCAGCACTGACCTTCATCCTTGACACAAAGGGCGCTGTATGTACCACCGGGAGCTGGGCTGCTGTCGATTCTCACGTCAACTGCTCTCAGGGTCTGCCCTTCGCCATGCCCCTGGCTACAGACCATTGTCCTGAAAAATATACCAGGAACACGCCGGGTTAAGAGCCGGAACAAACATGGGAAAGACCAATTTTCTTCTGCTCTCACTTCTGAATCGGCAGATTTTTCAGGTGTAGAAATTCTGGTGAAAAGTATTAACTGTCCCCAAAGATTTACGGTTAGGAAGACAGGCGATGCCTGTGTGGGTCAATTCGCATTTCAGAGGCAGCAGATCCTGATTTTATTTTGTAAAACTGGGTTCTTCTCTTTAGTAGCTCCCTTCTTTGTGGGAGGGCTGTTTGGCTGTTTTGGTGTTTGTTTGTTTGTTTGTTTGTTTTTCAGATTTTTTAAAATGGATCATTAGTTCATGAAACTTCAGTCTTTTCTACCACAAGCACTTCGTGATTTGGATTTCCTTCTAGACACAGTTTTAGTAGCAACTCACATGTTTTAATATATATATATGTATTTTTTTTAGTGTGGATTTCTTGATTTCATTTTCTTTTAGTGGCGTATTATATATATTAGTTTGTGTATAAAAATGCAATAAATTTTTGTGCATTAATTTTTTTAGATTTTCTATTCATTAAAATTTTTTATTAGAGTAATTATTCTACGCATTAAAATAATTTCCTATGAATGGTTCCTCATTTCTCAGATATATGTCAGCACACCCTGCCCTCCACCACATCACCAAGTGTTCTTCCCCACTGTCCCGTGGGCTCTACCATCATTTTTAATATCCTTCTGTCCTACACATAAGCTCATTTTGCTCATAAATTTTTTGGATCCATGTCTTATTTAAGGAAGACTTTTGTACCAATAATAGAAAGTTGAAAAATCCATCGGACAATCTTTGCTTCCTCCTTGGTGTGTCTCATCTATTCATATTTAATCACCTGTCTTTTGAATTAAAATCTGCCATTGTATCACATGCTTTCTATTCGTCCTGCTGCTCTCATCGTCCCTTCTTTTCTTTCCCCTATTTTGGATTGTTTGAATTGTATTTTATTTTTTTGGCTTTCTCTTTTTCCTTTGTATGTTTTGGAAGTTATACAACCTTTTACTGTACTTTTAGCGGTTACCGGGGTTATAACATGCTCCTACGACTTATTAAATGTAATGTGACTTTTAACTTTCCCCCCAGCAACACTACTTATTTAAAATATGATGCATGAACATACTTAAGACATGTCCTGATTTACATGCCACTTTTTAGTGCTTATCATTACTGCTTTTTATCATGACATGATTTCCTATTACCCGCATTTTTACACTTTCCATTCATTTTTTTTCTGCATTTTCAGACTTCCACCTGAAGAACAAACGTTAGTTTCTTTCAGTGCCAGACCGATGCGATGAAATCTCTCACCTTTGGTCCTTTTGGAAGTCTCTTTATTTTCCTTTAACCCTCAGAGATGTATATCACTACAGAATTCCAGGTTGGCAATAATTTTCCTTCAGCCCTTTGAAGGTACACCTTTGAAGATACTCTTTTTCACCTTCGTACTTTTAATATTTTTCTTCCTAACTGATTCTTATCAGTCTTACCATGATATGCCAAGTTGTACATTTCTTTTTATTTTCCTACTCGGGATTTGTTAGGCCTCTTGGGTCTGTGGCTGGATAGTTGTCTTTAGTTGTGGATGTCTCACGTTGCTTTTGCGCCATTTTCTTTCTCCCCGCCTTTGGAATGCCAATTACATGCACCTTCTTTGCCTTTTACAGTTTCGTCTATATTTTTTTTTCCTGCTTTTTATTTTCTCCTGCCTTTTCTCCTTGGTATTTACTCTAAAATATTCAGTTCATTAATTCTCTTTTGAGCTTTCTACAATCAGCTACCAGAACTGTTCAAAGTTCTTAATTTATTACTGTATTTCAATATCTAGAGTTCCGCTGGTTATTTTCATAGTTTCTATTCTTTTGCCAAAATTCTCCTTCTTGTCTTTTGTATCTCTGAACATTTAAGAAAGTTTAATTACAAAGTCCGCATCCACCAATGCTAACATCTAGAGTTTCTACTGACTGTTGTTTCTCTTGGTTTTTTATCTTTGTGGCCTTATCTCCCTGTAGACTAGCTATCTTATCTGGTGAGACAAATCCTCTATTGTTGAACTTGTTTCTGGAAACAGGAAGTAGGATAATCTTATCTTCCTCTAAAGAAGATTTCAAGAAGTTCTGCAAGTTCTCTGGAACTCTAGCATCACCTCAATCCAATGGTTTCACAGAATTGGAAGCGCTGCTGCAGCTCCTAGGACAGCCTGGTGACATCTTCCAGTTTCCTCATATTGCTGGGGTCCAGCCCTGCAATATCTCAACCCAAAGCAGAAAGATTCCCCCAGTCCACTCCTACAAAAAAACCTGAACTGAGATTTCTGTCTTCTGTGTACCCTGGTGATCTAACAGTTAAGTCCAGCGGGCATGTCCACATACATCCCAAGGTCCCAGGTTCAAGACCCAGGGCCTGAAGATACAACCAAGATGAACAATAAAATAAAATAAAGAAATAAAATGCTTCTTCCACCCCTGCCTCCTCTCTTTCTCTCTCTCTCTCTTCCTGCCTGCTCCCCTTCATTCCCGCGTGTACTTTTCCTTTAAAAAGTATTTTTCTGTCTTCTTAGTCCTATGAGGCTATCAAAATAGCACAATCAGCTTTTCAACTACCGTTTATGGATCTGCATAAGCCCCCAGGAGATGAGCAAGCCCAAATTCACCGCTCAAGGCTTGCACCCTTTTCTGGATCTATGTGTATACACAACAAAAGTCATGCAGACACCTATCATCCGGTCTGCTTTATGGCTGCTGTGTTATCAGTTTCATGATGAATCCTGCATTTATTAGTTTCCGGTTGGGAAGAAGGAAGGTTTTGCAGGAAAGACCCACAGTGAAATAGATATACTAATAGTCAGATGCTTCTTAGTTCCAGAAACTTTAAAATGGAAAAGCTATTTTTAATAGGCCACATAGTAAATATTTCAAGTAAACATGTTTGCTTTATAAAGAAATATCTCAGCCATGAAGAGATCCACTAATAGGACTTAATACTCACAGCAAACCCAAGAGGGTGGGTTTCCAATGACCTAGTATTCACTTGTAAACACCTGGGACCCTGAGTCTGGCTCTAACCGGCCTCTACGGAATCGAAATCTCTGAATTCCCTTCTTCTCTTATTCAATGATGTGATGGAGTTAGGAAAAGTATTCACACTGGCGACATTATGGAAACTCGCATGCATAGGACATGGTTGACTATTAGGAACAAGGATGCAAAGTATAAAGCAGAGAGGGTCACGTTTCCAGAGTCACTGACAGGCAGGAATGCAGCCTCAGGCATCCTCTTTATTCAGCTGCTGTTCATATGATGCACATTTGGAGACATGAGTCATCCTGGCTGTTGTGTTTTCCACGGTCACCTGCCAGCCAGATATCTTCAGGGCCACTATCAACCAAAGCAGTTCTTAGAGTCCATCTTGCTCTTCTTGTGGCGTGAAGGAGGCGGCGGAATGGCTGTGAGTCTGACAAAAGCAGCAGGAGCCAGCACTACTGGAAGGTTTTCTCTGAGCTGGGCCGCAAGATGAACGTCTCTCCAAGAATCCCAGAGGCCAGGAACTCAGAGAAGGCACAGGAGGGAGGTCTTGTCTCTGCTCTGTCTCAACCTGAGCTGGGAAGACTTAAGGCTGGCCCTGACTCAACAGAATATTTCAACTCACCTAGAAGTGTCTTCAATTCCCCTTTCTGGCAATTAATGCTGCTATTGGCTGGGACACCAGCTGGGTTACTGGTGAGTTTGCTGATATGGGACACCTATGTGAGATCACCATATGCAGCCCCCTTCCACCAAGCATGGTCATTTCAGCAGAGTCAGACTTTTCACTTGGCATCTCCAAAGTAAAGATGCCATCAGGGACACAAGGTGCCATCAGGGAAATGCAAATGAAAACAATAATGAGGTTATCACCTTACACCTGAGAGACTGGCTATCATCCAAAACTCTGGAAACAACAAATGTTGGGGAGGATGTTCTGACCTGACCTCAGAAGTCAACGAGTCTCACTCCTGTATTCTCTCGGTCAAGGCAACACTCTACTCTCCTGACTTAATGGGAAAGGACACAGCCCTCCACTTGTCCTTGAGAGTAACATGAAATGATTTGTGCCCCTACTGGAAAACCTCCAGACCATCTTCCTATGCATATGTGTGCTGGTGCGTATTCACGGGGACACGGGGAACAGAATAGATACCAAACAGTAGTCATGACCTCTGCTGTGGGGAAGAAGAAGAAACTCACTTTCTGCTTCACACAGAGCTGTACTGTCTGAAATTTTTACAACAAGCATACATGTTTCCGGTGCTGTGAAAATAACAAAGCAAGGTGGGGATAACAAACCAAAGTCCAAAAAATGCTTTTATATGGGAACTCCAAACTCACATGCACTTGGAAGCTCCTGACCACACCTGTGCCTCTCCTGGCACCTCAGCAGAATAATTACGAGCCCCATGTAACCCCTAGCGGTGCAGCCGGGATGAGTCGGCCGGTCCTTACCCGAGGGTGCCGTCCGCAAGCCAGCCTTGGGTGCACACCGCCAGGGCGCAGTCCTGCACCGCCCTCCGCAGCTCGTCCGCAGACACCAGGTGGGCGCCTCTGCTCCTGCAGGACGCCCGCGCCGCCTCCAGCGGCAGCCCCCGAGAGCCATTCAGGGACTCCAGCACAAAGAGCTTTCCTGCGTGGACAAGAGGGAGAGGAGAGCACAGGCTGACTCCAGGGCTCATGGAACTTAATCTCAGGAAGCACTGTCTGCAGGAGGCTGTCAGAGCTGCACTTCCTGACCTTCTTGAAGACCCAAGTAAAGACCGCACTGCACCTGCCCCTGGGACCAGGTGAGGACCAATTCACTGGTGTCTCATTGACAGACTGACTGAGTGATTGATTAAAGGAAAGGTGCAGCAGGCACGAAGGCGAGCAGGCAAGCAGGAAGAGAGAAGAGGAAGAAAGGTATTACTTATTGTATTTAGTTGTTTATCTTGGGTGCTTTCCCGGCCCTGAGTCATGAACCTGGGACCTTGGGATGTATGTGGATTACATCCTTATCTTCTAGGTCCTTATCTTCTAGGTCACCAGGGCACACGTACACTGGTGTTTTATCTCATGTTTTGTTCTTGTCTTTAGGGAAAAACCTATCTGCTGGAGCAGATTATCTGGCTTCGTCCTTCACCCTTCCCTTTAAGACGATGTTGTGCCAACACTCCCTGGGGAGGCTCCATGTTGGGCCCTCTTGCCACCAGCTGGGTTGTTCCGTGTCCACGCAGTCATTCAGGCCTGGACTCCTCCCTCGGCCTGTCCCCGCCTGGGGTGACCCCACACCTAGCAGGCGGCGGTCCCTGTCTCAGAGCATGACCAGGCCCGTCCCACAGTGAGTTCAATCACGCGCGTGAGCTTCCCCCTGGCGGGACAGTCAGCAGTGACATGTCCGGTGCCATGCTGTCTGCAGCGTGTGAGCACAGAGGCATGCCGTGGGTCGAAATGTGAGTCGGGAGCAGGAGCACGAATTCAGGCAGAGGCTGAAGGCAAAAGCCAGCTTTCGGCAAGAAAACTGTGCAGCGGACAGGAGTGCTGTGGCCCCCAGGAGCCCCTGAGGGGTACAGCACTGTCCTGGGGGGGCCAATGCAGTTCAAGGCCAAGGCAGGGGAGGAAAAACGAGACAATTCACTTCTCTCAGCAAGACTGTGATAATACAGTGATTTTATCAGAGGGAGACACTGAGCTGTCATCCCCTGCAGAATTATTGTAATATGAATAATGCCCGCATTGGAACCAAAAACAATTTTGTGAAGGAAAGGCGCAGGCAGGAATGTAGGTGAGCAGGCAGGCGGGGAGAGAGAGGAGGAAGCACATTTTCACTAATTTTTATTTAGTTGTTCATCCTGGTTGTTCTTTGGGATGTGGGTGGACTACACTTGGCTGAAGCTGGTGAACCTAACCGCTACTTCCCCAGGGCACGCCAGAACCAAAAGTTTTGATAAATCTGAAAAGCTTTTTTCAAAACAAATGTATCTGTAGGTGGCTGGTGCTCTTGGACTGGTGCTAACAGCCCACTACGTGGACAAATCCTGCGGGTGCCCCGCCAGGGAACAAGCAGGCCATGACACTATCAGTGGCTCCACTGTCTGGGAAAATGCTCTGAAATGATGACCAGTCCCTGAACAAGGAGGATACAAGTGAAAACCGAGGGGTCACATGAGGTAGGGAATCCGATGGGCCTCTCCGGCCCCCTCCTCCACCACCACTCACAGAACCCGGGAAGCTGGGGGCTCTGAAGCTGGGGTCGAACTTTCAGGACACGCGTGAACCAGGACCAGCCTGCCCCTCCTCTCACACTTGAGGGGCTGATGGAAGTGTCGTCGGTGCTAGAAGCCACGTGCAGATTCCCACCGGAGTGGGCAGTCATGGCAAAACTCCAGGTCTCAGACTGGAGTCTAATTGACTTCAAGTTATGGGTTTGGCTTAAAGTGGCCTATAGGTGACAATTATTCAGTCACAGTGTCAGGATCAGTGTCAATCCTGTCTGGAGAAAAAATAATCGAAGATTCAGGGAATCCCATCCACAGACTCTTTGGAGGAAATTGTCCAGCCAAGTGTACAAAGACACACAGCACCATGACAAGAAGCACCAGATGCACCAGCAGCAGAAACTGACTTAAAATTAAGTCTAAAACAGGTATTAACAGGTATAGATGATAAAATGATGACCACCAGCATTAAAGGAATAAAAGATAAGACTGAAAATATCTGCAAAGAACAGGAAGCTATAAAAAGTGGCTTCACTGATTTGAATGGCACAGTAGCTGCTACTCCAATTAGGATTGCTATTCATAAAAAATCAGAAAGTAGCAAGTATCTGCAAAGATGTGGAGACCTGGAGCCCTTCTGCATTGCTGGTGGGACTGTAACATGGTGTTGCTGCTTCGAGAAAAATAGTACGGTGATTCCTCAACAAATCCAAATAGTTGCTATATGATCCTCTGAATACACACCCATAGTTAAAAAATAAGAGCAGGGGCTGGAATGACAATTCTACGTGTTCACATAGCCATGTGTGGAAGAAACTGAGGTGTCCATTGATGTACAAAGGGATCAGTAAAATTATATACACACACATGCTAGATATAAAGTAGTATTAACTAGCCTTTAAGAGGAAGGAACTTTTGATCAATGTTGCATCATGGATAAATTTTTTTTAAAGGAAAAGTGCAGGCAGGAATGCAGGCAAGTAGGCAGACAGGCAGGAACAAGCATTTTATCTGATTTTTATTTACCTGTTCACACTGGTTGTCCCTCACTCCCACCCCAGATCCAGGACTCAGGGTGTGTGGGCTGAGCTCCTCTGGAAGCAGCTGACCCAACTGCTGCTCCACCAGGGCCCGCCCCATGGATAAATCTCGCAGACATTATATTAAGTGAAAAAGCCAGTCACAAAAACACCAATGTGTGGTTCCACGGACGTTCTTAGAGTAGCTAAGCTCATAGCAAATAGAATAGTGGTTTCCAGACGCCAGGTAGGCTGGTGTGGGGGAAGAGCTGAGAGTCACTATTTAATGGGAGCCGACTTCCAGTTTGGAAAGATGACAAAGCTCTGGAGACGGGCAGGGTGATGGTAACATACACTGGGAATGTACTTTATGCCACAGAATTATATACTTAAAATGGATAAAATGGCCAAAAAAGGGCAAAGCATCTGAATAGACATTTCTTCAAAGAAGACATAAAAATGGCCAATAAACACATCAAAGACGCTCAATATCATTAGTGATTACACAAAACAAATAAAAATCACGGATGGCTACCATTGAGCCAGATCATAAGCAAGAGTGAAGACGTGGAGAAACTGGACCCCTTAAGCGCTGCTACTGCAAATATAAAATGGTGATGTAGCTGCTTTCAAAAACCATTTGACAATTTCTCAAATGGTTCATCACAGATTTATCATGGGAGCCAGCAATCAAACTCCTCAGTAGACAATCTAAGAAAACCGGAAAAAAGTGCATATAAAAACTTCTCTATGAATGTTCATAGCTGTATTATTTATAATAGGCAAACAGCAGACTCAACCTAGTGCCTAGCCAATGAATGAACAGAAAAAATACGGTATGTGAAAAAGAAATAAAGTACTGGTATCTGTTACAGATAGAGGAACCTTGGAACATGAATTGAAGGAAGCTTTTCACAAAACCCACATACGGTATGATATCAGTTACAAGCAATGCCCAGAGTAGGCACATTCAGAGACAAAAAAGTAGACCTGTGATTGCCTAGAGCTTGAGGAGTTGGAGAGAAATGAGACGTGAATGCTAACTATGTTCAGGGTTTATGAAAATATTCCAAAATTGTGTGTGGTGATGCATAACTCCGTGAGTATACTAAAAACCACTGAATCACCTACCTTGGCTGGGTGAGCTGTATGGTACATGAACTACATTTCAATAAAGCTGTTATTAAAAAGGGCCTTGATAGGCACCCCCTGGTGGAGTAGTGGTTGGGTCAATCACCTCTGAAGGAGCACAGGCCATATACCCCTGAATTCAAGTCCCAGTTTAACGGAGAAACCACCAGTGTGAACACTAAGTAAAAGTTAAAAAAATAAATGAAACACTTTTTCCTCTCTCTCTTCCCACCTGTTTGCCTACTCCCTTTTATTCCTGCTGCACCATTAAGAAAAAAAGGGGGCATTACTAGATAGAAGAACAGGTTCCTCATGATATAGTTACTTCATCAGTAACATAACAGGATGGTAAAGATGTTAATTAAAGGAAAACTCGACTATACGAAGGCAATATTAATTAACAAAAATACAAGGAGAAACAGAAAAATCCACAATGCATATGAAAATTTTAATGATAAATCCCATTAGCAATTGATAAAAATGGAAAAAAGTCAGAAAGAATGTAGAACACAAAGGCCACAAAATTAACACATCAGTGCACAGTACCACCCACACAGGTCACTTGCAAAATCAATCAGACACTGAGCTATAAGACCAAATCTAAACACTTCCAAAGACCTAAATTATACTAAGTAAGACTTTTGTTACTGTCTGTTTTTTAACCTCTGGCCTCGGTCTCAAACCCTGGCTCCATAGCCTTTCCATGGTCTGCATTTTAGCTGACTTAGCACCTGAGCCATGGGGGTTCACCACCACAAAGCATGTTTTTTTTGAAAAACACAATATAGGCTGGAAGTACTTGTTTTATTTATCAAACATACAGCTCTTGCAATGGGCCAGGCATTGTTCCAAAAGCTTTACAAATAATCATTAAATTAATTCTTATAACAACTCCATGATGTAGGTGCTATTATCACCCTCGTTTTATAGTTAAGGTTCGGCATTAATGATCTGTCCAAGATCACTGTGTCAGTGGCCCTAAGCACCGTGTTACATGGCCTCTCAGTAGCAAAGGAATAACCAGGAAAATACCCTCATTCATGGAAGTCACAAAGTGGACTTTTAAGGGAATCATGAATGTAAAAAAGAAACCACAATTAAAATAAAACATGTTTACTTAAATGAAAAAAACATGCGGAAAGACAAAAGTAGTCTCTAAGGAAAATTTATAGCCTCAAAGTCTCACATTACAAAATAATGGTTGAAAATTGATGATCTACATTTCTATGTAAAAAAAAAAAAGACAAAAGTAAAGCTTAAAAAAAAGTAAAAAGAAGAAAATACTAGAGATACAGTAGAAACTAACAAATGGAAAGCAGATGTATAAAGGAGGAAATACAGTCAAGTTTGCTTCTTTCTAAGCAATGATAAAACTGAGAACCCCTAGCAAGACGGAGCAACACAAAAGGAGGAAATAAAAATGACCCACATAAAGAATGAAAGGGAGCATCATTCCAGATTCTATGGACACTGAAAAAAGGGATTATGTTCTATACGTCAGCAGACTTGACAATTTAGATGAAATGGACACATTTCTTTAAAAAACAAACTCGATGGATCTCAAGTCAAGTGGGCGACGTGGTAGGACATGCTGGGTTCTCTCTCAACAGAACGAAAAATCACCTATTCTTCAGACACGCGTGGTGTGGAAGGGCTGGCCTGGGGGCTGCAGACACAGTGGCAGTCACCACCACAAGGGTAGGCGAAGGTGTCAGAGGGTTCAGAGCCACACCTTGGATTCAGGACCCCCAGTCTGGGCAGCAGGGAGCAGTGGAGGGGGCGGGACCACAGGAAGAGCCAGGTCTTCCAGGAGTTGCTCAGAGGGCAGCAGAGCGTCTTGACACAAGGCGGAAGGAGGACCAGTGCCCCAGTGTTCTGAGCAGGAGGTCCCTGAAATTACACTGGGTGCCACCAAAACTGGAAGGTAGCCAGGGGAATTCCCCTTTCAGCATATAGTTACAGGACTGCCCACCGGAAATCCTGCAGCCATGCTTAAAGGGAGAGTCTCCTAGAAGTGAGGAAATTGGAATGCTACCCACTAGCGCCACCCAGCAGCAGAGGTGGAACTGCAGCCCAATTGCTGATGGTGAGCAAATGACGAGGTGGTCTTTAATGGTCAAGCTGGGACACCGGGGCAAGGCTCTGCATCCCCCACACAAACTCTAACCCCACATGCTGAACTCACAGGCCCCAAAGCAGGGCCCACCTAAGAACGTCAACAAATCCAACCAGTGGTGATGCTACACAGTTCAAGAAATTCCAGAGTTCAAACCAAGATCCAGGCTTCTCCGGTGCAAGCTGATACCCTATACAATGCTATCCCTGCAGGGAAATCTAACCCACAGAAACACAAAAAGAATGTCAAACAGAATGAAGACACAGAGAAATATTCACAAAATGATGGATCCAATTAAAACTTCAGGACAAAATCTGAATACAACAGATACATGCAAACCCGAGAATGAATTTAGGGCGCCAGTGATAAACATACTCACGGAAATCAAGAAGACAACTGAGGGAGAAAAAGAGACCAACCAAAAAGAAAGAGAAAAATGAAGCAAGATATCAAGGAAATGAAGAACATGATAGCTGAACTAAAGAACTCAATGGATAGACCTTAGAATCAGATGGATGAAGCCTCCAATAGAATTAGTGAGCTAGAAGATAGGGCAGAGGAATGCACTCAAGCAAACGAGCAAAGAGAAAAAAGAATGAAGAGAAATAAAGACAGCATAGAAGTCCAATGGGATAACATCAAAAGGAACAACATTTGCATCATAAGGATCCCAGAAGGAGATGATAGAGAAAGGGGACAGAAACTGTATTTGAAGAAATAGTAGCTGAGAAGTTCCCTAAACTGAGGTATGAAGCAAGCCTCCAGGCTCAGGAAGCTCAAAGAGTTCCAAACAAAAGAAACACAAAGAGACCTACGCTTAGACACATTGTCATCAAAATGTTAAAATACAAGATACTGAATCTTAAAAGCAGCTAGAGAAAAAACAGTCACATACAAAGGAGTCCCCAAAAGATTATCAGCGAATTTCTCAACTGAAACTCTACAAGCCAGGGAGGAATGGCATGGTATATTCAAAGTGCTCAAAGAAAAGGATTTTCAATCTAAGCTACTATACCCTGCAGGATTATCATTCAGAACTGATGGAATGATAAAAAGCTTTTCTGATATGCAAGAGTTAAAGGAATTCGTCACCACAAACCCAGCTCTACAAGAAATACTAAAGGATACTCTATAAAGTATAAATAAACCCCACTTAAAATCAATAAGACAGCAAATATTAAAAATGGGGAGGAGAGAAGAATAAAAATGTGGATTTACATATGAGAGCAAGACTAATCCATTTTCAAATAAAAACAGGAAATAAACATAGAATTCTTAATGCTAACCTAGGGTAACCTCAAATACATTTCCAGGAAAAAAGTAAAGAAGAAAATAAAAAGGGAAACCAACCAAAACATAGCCACACCCAACCCACCGAAGAATAGAAAGGGAGAACAAAGGCACTGTCTGAAAAACACCCAGAAGACAAATTATAAAATAGCAATAAACAGTTATGTATCAATAATCATCCTAACCATTAATAGACTGAACTCACTAATCAGATGACACAGAATTGCTGAATGGATAAAAAGCATAACCCAACCTTCTACTGCATTCAGGAAACCCGCCTTCTTTCAAAAGATAAAAGTAGGCTCAAAGTCAATGGTTAGAAGACAATCCTACAGTCAAATGGCAACAACAACAACAAAAAAGAGCAGGAATAGTTATACTTATATTGTATAAAACAGACTTCCAAATAAAAACCATTGGCTAGACTCTCAAAGAAAAAAAGAGAAAACTAGCATAACTAGAATCAGAAATGAAAGGGGAGAAGCTGTAACAGATACCACAGAAATACAAAGCATCATAAGAGACTACTATGAACAACTCTATGCCAGTAAAGTGGATAGCTGTGAGGACATAGATTTTTAGAAAAATACAGTCTACTGAGATCGAACCTAGAAGAATTACAACACCTGAACAGAACAATCACAAGCAAGGAAATTGAAGAGTGAGTCAAAAGTCTCCCTAAAAATAAAAGCCCGGGACTGGATGGCATTTCTAGTGAGTTTTGCCAAACCTTCAAAGAATAATTAGTATACATTCTCAAACTCTCCCAAAATACTGAAGAACAGAGATTACTCCTAAATAATTTTTTTAATGAGGCCAACATTACACTGATACCAAAAGCTGATACAGACATCACCAAGAAAGAAAATTACAGACCAATATCTCTAATGAACAAAGATGCAAAAAATTTCAACAAAACCAAATCCAACAATGCATCAAAAGGATTATCCATCAAGACCAAGTGGGACTTATCCAGGAATGTAAGGATATTTCAACATATGTAAATCTATTAATGCAAGAATAAAGAGAAAAACCACACGATCATATCAATAGGTGCAGAAGAAAGCTTTTGACAAGACCTAACACCCATTTATGATTTTAAAAACCCTGCATTAAAATGGGATAGAAGGTACATACCTCAACATACTAAAGGCCGTATATGATGAACCCACAGCCAACATCATAGTCAATGGTGAAAAATTGAAAACATTTCCTCTAAAACAAGGACAAGGCAAGGCTGTACACTCTCACCATTGCTATTTAATATCATAGTGGAGGTCGCAGCCAGAGCAATTAGGCAAGAAAAAGAAATAAAAGGAATCCAAGTTAGAAAGGAGGAAGTAAAACTATTATTATTTGCAGATGACATGATTATATATATTGAAAACCCTAAACACTGTCAAAAAACTACTAGAATTAATCAACTAATACAGTGAAGTGGCAGGCTACAAAATCAATGTACACAAATCCATTGCATTCTTATACACAAACAACATGCTAGAAGAAATGATCTCAAGAACACCACACTGTTTAAAATAGAAGTAAGAAGAATCAAATATTTTGGATTATGCCTAACAAAGGAGGCAAAAGACCTATACAATGAAAACTCTAAGTCCTTCTTCAAAGAAACAGAGGAGGATGCAAAGAGATGGAAAGACATCCCCTGCTTGTGGCTGGGAAGAATCAACATCATTAAAATGCTCATCTTACCTAAAGCAATACACAGATTTAATGCAATTCCCATTAAAATCCTTCAGGCTTATTTCCAAGAAATAGGACAAAAAAAAATGTTAAAATTTGTATGGAACAACAACAGACCCTGAATAGCCAATGCAATTATGAGAAAAAAAATGAACAAATCCAGAGGGATTCTATTTCCAGACACTGAGCTATACTGCAAGCGATAGTGATCAAAACGCTGTGGTCCTGGAATAATAACAGAGGCACAGATCAGTGGACTAGAACTGAATCACTAAAAACTTACTCACACACATACAGGCAGTTAATCTAGCACAAAGGAGTCAAAAGCATATGATGGAGAAAAGGAAGTCACTTGAATAAATGGTATTGGAAAAACTTGACAGACACATGCAAAAGAATAAAGTGAAACCACTCAACACCATTCACAAAAATTAACTTAAAATGAACTAGAGACTTGGACATAAGACTAGAAACTATAAAATTACTGGAAGACAACATAGGAAAGAAATATCATGACATGAGCCTTAGAGAGGCCTTTGGCGACTCAACTCCAGCATCGAGGGAAACAAAAAGAAAAACAACTGAGATTACATCACACTAAAGAGCTTCTTCACAGCAAAAGAAAAACATCACCAAAACAAAAAATACAACCTCCTAAGTGGAAGAAGAAATTTGTGCCTCATATTTCTGACAAGGGCCTAATATCCAAAATATACAAAGAAGTCATAAAACTCAATATCAGAAAAATAAGCAATTCTATAAAAAAAAAAAATGGGAAGAGGCATTGGAGACATTTTTCCTAAGAGGATATACAGATGGCCAACAGACACATGAAAAGATGTCCCTACTTGCTGGCAATCAAGGAAATGAAAATCAAAACAACAATGAAATATCACCTTACACCTGAGAGATTGGCTATTATTCAGAATTCTGGAAACAACAAATGTTGGCGAGGAGAAAAGGGACACTTTTACACTGATGGTGAGAGTGTGAATTGGTGCAGCCCCTACGGAGAACAGTAAGGAGATTCCTCTAAAGGTTGGATATGGAAATCCCACCATCCCACTTCTGGGTATTTACCCAAAAGATATAAAAACACTGATTCACAGAGGTGTATGCAGCCCCATGTTTATTGCAGCCCTATTCATGATAGCTAAGAAGTGAAAATTACCTAAATACCTAACACTGGATGAATGGATAAAGAAGATGTGGCCCATATATGCAATGGAATACTACACCGCCCTCAGAAGAGATGAAACCCTGTCATCTGAATCAACATGGATAAACTTAAAGGGGATGATGCTAAGTGAAACAAGTCAAAAGAAGAAATAGATACCAGATACAAAGGAACAGACAAAACAAAACCAACACTTGGGCACTTACAATAGAACTGAGAACTGATGTTACCAATGGGGAATGGCATGGGGGTGGGGTGGTGGTAAGTGGTGGCAGAGACCACTGAATAATGACGAAGAATACTTGGTGATGTGGTGAAGGGCAGGGTATTTTGGTATATATTTAAACAATGGGAAAACTGCACATACGGGGAACCTACACATATGAGTTTAATTTGCAAAACAAAATGTTTGCAATTAAGAAAACTTGGCAAAAATAACACAACATAATAAAATATGAATATTCCTTTATCTATTAAAGAAATTAAGTTCATATTTTTAAATTTCCCATAAGAAAAACTCCAAGCACATATGACCTCACTACCCAAACATGCAAAAATAAAACAAAAAACACACCTCACAGACACCCTTTCAGAAAAAAGGAAAGGGATCAACTATTCCATTTATTTTAGGAATGGCAACACCTGACAAGAATATTGCAGGACATGAAAATTACAGGCCAGTATATTTTGTGAATATAGACTCAAGAATCCTTATGTGTTTCCCTCATTCTAAGTCGAGTTCTAGGTCCTCATTGGAAAAGCTTTCTGTAGGAATCCATCCATACACCCTTTTAAAGACTATCTTTATACCGATGAGTCACATTTTTTCTTCAGTCCGGCCTCTACTCGTTCACCACATCCCCCTCTTCCTCTGCCCACTACCTGCACAAGTGAAGGAGCATCCTACGTGGTCTCTCTCTATCCAGGCCGGGCCCTAGACCACCCATCCTCTCTACATTCCAATCAGGGAGACTTTTTTCGAAATGCAAATCTGATCAGTCACTCTACTACTAGAAACCACTCAATGCCTTCCTTTCTTTTTGGGGGGATCAAAACAAAACTTGACCTGTGAGGTCCCTCTCATCCCAAATGCTCAAGCACCAACCTGAGCCATGTCCACCTCGGAGTCTTACCTTCAGCCACCTCTTACCACATGTCCCACTTTTTCGGCCACACACACCTTCTTTGCAAACGCTGTGCTCTGCCCACTCTTTCTACCCTATTTGCCTCGTGGATTCTCACTCATTTTTCACATATGCTGCACCAAGTCAGAACCTCCTGATACATACCTTCAAAGTCCCTTTCGTCCTTTCATCATGAACACTTAACAACATTGCAATTTAATTCACTTAATTATCTGCTTATTAACGCCTCCATTAGATTTTTTTTAAAGAGAGGAAGGAAGAGGAAGAAACATCTTTATTTAGTTGCTCATTTTTGGTTTTTCACTGACCCCAGGTCTTGAACCTGGGTACTCAGGCTTTACATGGTTGGTATGCCAGCCTCTCAGCCCCAGAGCCACAGGGTACAGCCATTCCCCATTAGATTGTAAGCTTCCTGGTAGCAAGGCTTGTTTCTACTTTTATTTATCTATTTTAAATAAAGGAAAAGGGCAGGTAGGAATGAAGGTGAACAGAGGCTGGCAGGAAGAAGGAGGAAGAAGCACTTTATTTTATTTATTTGCTAATCTTCGTTGTTCCCGGAGGCCCTGGGAAGTAAACCCAGGTCCTAGGGATGTATATGGACTGCACCACAAAGAGGTGGAAGACCAAATCGCTACTCTACCAGGGCACACCTCTCCTCACCATTCTATCCTTTATAGCAAGGAGAGTGCTCTAGCAGATAGTTGAATCTCAATACACTACCTGTTGAATTAATGCATCTTTTTTTTGTAGTCATTAATCAATTTGCATTCAGGTACGGGGAAGATTTTTCAGTTTCAAAAAAGGTTTTAAAATACACTAGCACTCTTTGATGTCTGAGATGCATTTCTCATAAGTTAAAATGTAAACGCAATATTTTCCATTTGAATTTATCTCATTGACTGACAGTTTTAGCAACAGTTTTTCTCCAATTCTCTCTTCACATACTGTACTGCATGGCAGTTTAGCTGAATATTTTTTGTCCTTCCTCCACTCATCACCACAGCACATAGCTAAATGTGGAAAGTGGAGGTAGTTAAGTGTGTATTTAGTAAAGAAAAGAATCCTTTCATAATATAGGTTATAATTTTTCAATGGCTCTATTATAAACGCTGGAGCTGAATACATGGAGTTTCTTGAAAGCAAGTGCCCCTCTAATTCGCCATCTGGGAAGAAGGGCAAGATGGCAGGAGAGGGGAGAACTGGAGGCTTTTCTAGCAAGCATATGCCCCTGTCCCGTCATTACTTTCTCCTGGTCCAAGTATATTGCTGCCTTCAATTTTCTAGGACCCACATCAAGCCACATAGGCACAGAATATGGATGCATAGCCATCTGGCATTCCACTTAAGCAGTTAGAATGGAGCGAAATTCTAAAACCTGGATTGCAGAGATATTTCTTTAAAAGAAATTAAAATGGGTACAATAGTATACATTGTTCAAAAGTTAATAGGAGCAGCACTTTATCCTACTTGTTTTCTTTAACATCAGTCTAATGCTCATGACTCAATGTCAGACAAAAAAGAAAACAGAGTAAAGTCTCAACAGTGGACTGACTGCTGGTGGGGATGCGATTTCTTTGGGGGTGAAGGAAATGTTCAGGAATTAGGTGGCGGTGATGGTTGTGCCATATACGAATATGCCAAAATAGACTATATACTAAAAACCGATACATTGCACATATTAGCATCACAGACTTTGTGAATTCAATCTCCAGTAAAAACTTAGTAGTGGTCACTAGCAGTCTTGAAAATGGAAAAATGTCTTCCCTACCATTCTGAGGATGGAGAAGTAAGACATCCATCCTTAACAAGGAGGAAAAGGTGCTTCAAGCTGGCTGGAGGACAAAGAACACCACTCATTCTCAGAAAATTCGTGAAATGTTTTCCTTGCCTTTTCCTGATCACCATGTTTCTTTTTGTTCAGTCTTCTACTTTCACCCAACAATGTTTGCTAAATACAAAGAATCCTAAACACGCGAGCATCGTGAAGGAAGCCCAGGAATTTTCTTCTTCCAGCTCACTCGTCCCGAGACTGGGTCTACGAGAAGCCCTGAGAGATGGGGCCGCTGAGCTCTTCCAGACTCTCCCGCAGGGAGAGGGTCTTGCTCCAGCAGCGCGAACGGGCTTTTCCAAACAGAACTGAGAGAGGGTTCAGGGAAGGGGCTACTGACAGGTTCGAAACACACCAACGTGGCTGTGGCTCTTTCTCGGAACCTGCGATACGCTGGTCTCTACTGTTTCTCCAGCTTCACGTCCCACTCGCGCTCCCGGCGCCAGTCGCTCTCCCGCATCCCGTTTCCGCCGCTGCTCGCGGGGCCTTCGCGGGAGCCTTCCCTCTGCCCGGACACTGCCCCGCGCCTCCCCATCCGCACCCGCCGCAGATCTCCCGGCGCGCGGCGGGGTCCTTCCCGGCGCAGCCGCCGGGCGCCCACTGGAGCTCACCCCACTCGGGAGAGGGCTGCGAGTCTCCCAGAGGAGATTCCAGCGCAGCCTGGACCCCGACTGCGTTCCGAGGGGCTTCCAGGGGCTCCTGCAGCGGCGCGAGCGCGGGGAGCGGGGCGCTCGCCCAGTCCCTCCCCGGCGCCCCGCCACCCCAGGGAGCGCCCGAGCCCCGCACACTCGCCCTCCGCCCCCC